>JABUQX010070252.1:0-27500 GCA_015478945.1 Trachelipus rathkii | reverse complement strand
CCTAAGGCCTGTCAATTTTCTAAACAAATGCCAATATAATATATACGTTAGCTACTACCATAAGCAAAACTATAACCAGCAATACTTCCTTACCATAATCCAAACTTTAATAAGTTTATGTGATACCGGTATTTACAACATGCGGTTTACTTTAATAACTAACTAAAACCAAGACAATTTGAGTTTGTCAGAATATGCTTTATGATGCCCATCCATATACCTATCTAATAACACAATGTAACCAGAAATTTTTTTTTGTTTCTTCTGATTATTTTATTGTTTTTTATTCAGGGTTTTATGCAGATTCCAAATATGTTTTTAGTTTTTCTCTGGCATCGACCGTTTTTGTGTTACGACGCGGCATGAAGTAATTATTGGTATCTTCTCATTTTGTAGGGTGGTTACCGGCATCGCGCTGCGTAAAAGTCAGTTGTCGTTAATGTTTTATGGGGATTTCATGCTTAAGAACCGATATATATATATATATAGTATCATATATATATATAGGAAAGAATATATATATATATATATATATATATATATATATATATATATATATATATATATATATATATATATATATATATACCATTGTTTAGCTACATTCTGGTGTGCATTCCGTAATGTGGTTCAGGGATTTTTAGGGAATTGTAAAGATCCAAATTACAAAACAGCTGATAAAAATGTTCATTGATTGTTATAAAAAAATGGGGTTCCGTATGTCAAAAGGTGCGTTATTTACACTAGCATTTGGACTTTTTTCGAGAGAATTTAGGGGATGTAAGTGAAGAGCATGGTGAAAGATTTCACCAGGATATTCAGACAATAGAAAGGCGATACCAGGGACGTTGGGATAGTGCCATGATGGATGATTATATGTGGTTTTTGATAAGAGAAACCAAATCGACTCACAAGAGAAAAGCACGATCCACAAAACACTTTTAAATGCAAAGTAAGCATGTTTTTGGCATATTAAAGCATTGACTTATATTTTGAGGATATTAGAATGTATCTTATCAAGTAAAAAGTCTTTTTTAAGTTTCTGTTCGTAAATTTAAACCTTCAAATAAAAACTTGTAATAAGTACCTACAGTGTAAGCTCATTAACAAACCTTAAAAATGCCAAAACTTAAATATTGCAAAAACTCTCAAAGTATTGATGATAGAAAAAAATGAAAATCATTTCTGTGTTCAGCGTCAAAAAATATATAGGATTCAATAAAAAAAATAAAAAGAAACATTTTTTGTGTTACATAGTGTAATTTCTTAAATGTTGCAAGTAAGTTACACTCAACAACCTCCTGCGGGAAACAAATCCCAAAAATTTACAACACTATTACAGAATGAATGTTTTCTTATATCAAGATTGCGCGTCTCCTTAATTTTCTTATTGTGTCCCTTGGTCTCCCGCCCGTGGTCTACTATAAAGAATTTATTGGTCTCAGTATTATCAATACATTTAAATATTTCATAGACTTGTATCATGTTCCCTCTGAGAAATCTCCTTTCTACAGAAAACATTCCTAACTCCTTTTGTCTCTCCTCATCGCTCTTACCCTCAAAGTCAGAAATCTTCCTTGTTGTACTACGTTACACTCTCTTCAGCATATCTATCTCTTTTTCTAAATAAGAGGCTCAAACTTGTGCTTAATACTCTAATACTGACCTAAAATAGCTATTAAACAGCTTACTTATAACTTCCTTAGTCTTGCAAAACATTTTGCCATTTATTATACGTAGCGTTTTATTAGCTTTATTTTTTGCCTCCAAACAAATTTTAGCTACTTTAAGGTTGCTGCTTATACTCACATCTAAATCTTTTTCTTAGTCCACAGAATTAAGCCAATCCCCATTCATATCGTAGTTAAATCCTTTATTTAAGTAATCTAATTGAAGAACCTTACACCTTTGACTATTAAAATTCATTTGCCACTTATCTGTCGACATATGAAGATTATCAATATCGTTTCGAATCTTTATACATCCACCATTATTACTTACTAAGTTGGTCACTATGGTATCATCTGTAAACTTAGAAAACTTACATTTAAGTCCTTGATCTAAATTATATATATATAATATATATATATATATATATATATATATATATATATATATATATATATATATATATATATATATATATATATATATATATATATATATATATGAGGAACAACAGCCACTTAAACTAAGAAATCTTCACCAACTACAAATATGTTTCCTCATTTCTATTAATATACACTCTTAATTTTCTTTCGGATTTACTACTTTTTTATGTTAGATATATATATATATATATATATATATATATATATATATATATATATATATATATATATATATATATATATATAATTATTATATGTTATTATATTATATTAGTATATAATATACTATTTCTATATTGTTATATATATATATATATATATATATATATATATATATATATATATATATATATATATATATATATATAAATATATATATATATAAAAATATTTATATAAATATATATATATATGTATATATATATATATATATATATATATATATATATATATATATATATATAGTTATATATATATATATATATATATATATATATATATATATAAAGATATATATATATATATATATATATATATATATATATATATATATATATAGTATATAGTATATATATATATATATATATATATATATATATATATATATATATATATATATAAAAGTATATATATATATATATATATATATATATATATATATATATATTTTAATAATAACCAAGTAAACAAATCTACTCAAAAAAATCTCTACTTTCATGTAGTTATAATAACAGGTTTAACGCCAAAATTGGTTCAGTTTAAAAATACAAATCTAAACAAAATTATAACCAGTGTCTAAATTGCTTTCGCAATAAATTGGGCGGACGTAACCTAGTTGCTGATTTAAATAATTTTAATAATATAATTGATATCCTCTGTTTTTATAGTAAGTAAAATTATTATTTTTAAATGAAGATGGTAACATATAATTATTGTGCTTCCGTAACTGGGGGAGTGTAAAACGTGATTTAAGAATTTAGTTTAGGATTTAAAGTTTGAAAGTTGATGTTATATTTATAGATATTAGATTTGTAGATATTAGATAGATTTTAACTAGATTTTAATATATCAAGTTGGTAATTATAAAGAAGAACCGCTATATCCAGATTTTTATAAAAATCACAGCTTAGATTCTAAAAAATTTAATGAATATAAAACAAAAACAAATGGGTGACGTTTTTAGGAAAAAAAAGTTAGCCTCAAAGTTTTGAATTTTCTTCAAGATTTTTTTTTTTTAAATTACAGGATATACTCTAAAAAATAATGAATAAGAAAGAAAATGACTGACATCTCTAGGGAAAAAAGTTAGCCTTTCAAAGTTAAAAATTTGCCCATAGACTTTCCTATAAAAGAAAATTAACGGGCCTCATGTTCGTTTTAGGACCATCTTAGTTCAGGTTATGATAAGATTTAAGTATACACAGATTTACTGTGTATACTTAACAAAACATATAACCTAAACTAGAGGGCCTAAAATGAGACCATAACCTGGATGGATCGACAATGAAAAAGTCTATGGGAAGTTTTAACAAATTTTTTTTTTTTAAAGACGTCACCCATTTTTATTTTCTTACAATTTTTTTAGTTAATGCTACGATTTTTATAAACTGATAGAGCGGTTCTGCCAAATAAGTAACATAGTTATGGGGAATGGTAATTGTCCGGTTTAAGGTAATATTATCCGATATCGATTGTTTTTTCCGATAATCGAAAGTTATCGGATATCGTTGTTACCCATCTTTATAAGAATAGTTTGTTCGAACACGGAAGAGTGACTTTGCTTCAGCTTAATTTACATAAAATAATTTTTCAAAAAAAAAATGAATATTTGTTTATAGTTACGTATATATTAACTTAAATGTAAGGTTTAAAATAAAATTTATGGTAACTAAATAGTAATTGAGTAATTTGAATGATGTATAGAAACATGGAAAGGAGTTTATATCGTTATGTTATATGTTATAATTATGGGATAAATATTTATAAATGTATATATATATATAAATATATATATATATATATATAAGTTTCAAATTCTCATGTAATTACCTCTACATATTTTCTTTAATTTTGCTTAATATTGTTAGGTTAGGTTGCTAGGTTAGGCTAGGGTTAAGTTAGGTTAGTTATGCCAGTTAACTAACTTAACTTAACCTAACCTAACCTTAACCTAATCTAAAATAAACAAAAAATAAAGAAAAATACCTGAAACTGCAATTAAGTGAGTGATTAACTATATATATATATATATATATATATATATATATATATATATATATATATATATATATATATATATATATATATATATATATATATATATATATATATATATAAAAGAACTTAGAAGTGTAATAATATTTTTATATTTATGCGGTGTGTATGAAGTATTTAGTTATTTTTTCATATTTTATTTTAATATCGATTGCATGCATTCAACACACTGTATATAATTCAAACGAAATGCCCTCTCTCCTCGAAGGCAATTTTATAAAATCGATTATCTTTTCTAAAATATCGATGTTGATACATTACCCTCAAGCCGTGACTATTACCATGGGGAATATATAGAAAGAGAAAGAGTATATATATATATATATATATATATATATATATATATATATATATATATATATATATATATATATATATATATATATATATATATATATATATATGGTAATAGTATTGCACTACTCCTTTAAAAGGATGTTACATAAAAAGACATGATATCGAAAAATCGCCGAACACTACTCGTGAAACCCTGCAGTGTCACGTGTTAGCTAAAAATCCAATAGAAGGAGCGCAAAAGTTGCCACAAGTTGCTTTTTATCATTTTAATTTTTGTAATTTTTTTAAGGGGCTCGAGCCGAGAGACCCTGACTCTTTCCATCTTTGCGATTTAATCTTGGGTATTCCTTTAGTTAAAAAAAAAACAAGTTTTTGTCATCTCTGACGCTTTGTCTTGAAATGATCGAAAAAAAATAGATTGTATCTTTGGTTCAATATATTTCGGTTAACATCCTTTTAAAAAAAAACGCCAATAGTAGTGCAGATGGGTGTCACCCACGATTTTTATAAAAATCACAGGATATACTCTAAAAAAAAATAATGAAAAATAATGAAAACTAAAATCGTCGCTCTCTTTAGGAAAAAAGTTACAGCCTCTTAAAGTTAAAACTCCCGTAGACTTTCATTTTTGACTCATTCAGGTTAGGTCTTATTTCAGGCCCTCTAGTTCAGGTTATAAGTTTTGTTAGATATACACAGAAAATCTATGTAGAATTAACAAATCTTAATATAACCTGAACTAGGATGGCCCTAAAATAAGCACGAGGCCCACTAATTTTTTTATAAGCCTATGGGAAAATTTTAAACTTGAGAGGCTCTACCTTTTTTCCTTAAGACTTAAATCATTATGGTTTTTTAAGCTTCATTATTTTTTTTAGAGTATATCCTCTGATTAAAATTTTAAGAAAATCCTATGGAAGTTTTAACTTTAAGAGGCTGTAACTTTTCCTAAAGAGCGACGATTTTCGTTTTCATTCATTATTTTTATAAAGTATATCCTGTGATTTTTATAAAAATCGGGGGTGACACCCCTCTGCATTATATATATATATATATATATATATATATAGCAGCAGCATATATATATATATATATATAAGGTTATATGCGTATATATACAGCATATATATATATATATATATATATATATATATATATATAGAACTTATCCTTTAAAAGGTAGTTAACCGATATGTTAGAACGAACGATGTAATCGATTTTTCGATTATTTCAAGGCAAGGGGCGTTAAGGTTGCCAATAATTTTTTTTTTTTTTTTTTAACGAAAGGAAATACCCAAGATTAAATCGCAAAGATAGAAAGAGTCTCTCGGTCTCAGCGGGGGACGACGGGGATCTGTCCCTCTGTCGGCTCGAGCCCCTTAAAAAGAAAAATTATAAAAAATTAACATAAAATTAACATGATAAATAAAAGCAACTGTGGAAACTCGGGATCTTTCTATTGAGTTTTAGCTAACACGTCACACTGCAGGGGATGCACGAGCAGAGTTGTGCGATCTCGATTATCACGCCACTTATGTAACTTCCTTTTATAGGATAAGTGCCTATATATATATATATATAGCATAGTGGTAGTATAGTATAGTATATATATATATATATATATATATATATATATATATATATATATATATATATATATATATATAGCAGAGGGGTGTCATCATCCCCGATTTTTATAAAATCACAGGGTAGACCTTGTTATGTTTAACGACTCCATCAGTTTTGATTTTTTTTTTTTTTTTTTTTTTTATATTTCTTAGTATATGATCCTAACAGTCAATTAAGGAGTGACGGACATGATTCAAAAATATATAGGACCAGTTATGTTTTACGACTCCGTCAGTTTTAAATTTTTTTTTCCTTTAACTAAAGTAATACCCAAGGGTAAACCGCAAAGATGGCAGGAGGTCTCTCGGCCTTCCTGGGGAACGACAGGTAGGACTATTTCCCTCCGGAACCCGCTATTTGGTATTTGGGTGTCGCGGGGGTTCCTCCGCCCCTTCCCTACGGGGTATGGAAAACGTGCCCCCCTCTGTCCCCCGTCGGCTCGAGCCCCCTAATTTTTTTTTTTTACATTTTTGTAATAAGCTTTACACGCTGATTCCAAAAATATATTTTTTTTGTAATAAGCTTTATACGCTGATTTCAAATATGTAATTGGTTTTTCTGTAAGTGTCGTACATTTCGAGATATTTCATTTTTTAAAATTTTATTGATATAAATGTGATTTTTAAATAATTTAAAATATTTCGAACTTTTGAATCATGTCCATCACCACTGAAATTCATTGTTAGTATCATATACTAGCAATATGTTAAAAAAAAAATCAAAAAAATCAAAACTGACGCTGACGGAGTCTTAAAAAAATAACAGGGCTAATCACAGGATATACTCTATAAAAATAATGAAGAATGAAAACGAAAATCGTCGCTCTTTAGGAAAAATTACAGCCTCAAAGTTAATGCTTCCATAGGATTTTCTTAAAATTTTAATCAGGATATACTACTCTAAAAAATTAATGAAGCTTAAAAAAACGAAAATGATTTAAGTCTTTAGGAAAAATCTAGAGCCTCAAGTTTAAAATTTTCCCATAGGCTTATAAAAAAAAAAAAAAAAATAGTGGGCCTCGTGCTTTTTTTAGGATCATCCTAGTTCAGGTTATGATAAGATGTTAATTTTACATAGATTTTCTGTGTATATCTAAAAACTTATAACCTGAACTAGAGGGCCTGAAATAAGACCTAACCTGAATGGGTTAAAAATGAAAAGTCTACTGGAGTTTTAACTTAAGAAGGTAACTCTTTTCCTAAAGAGCGACGATTTTAGTTTTCATTATTCATTATTATTTTTATAGAGCATATCCTGTGATTTTTATAAAAATCGGGGGGGACACCCCTCTGCAATATATATATATATATATATATATATATATATATATATAGTTATATATATATATATATATATATATATATATATATATATATATATATATATATATATATATATATATATATATATAGCAATTTGTCTGATAATTTCCGGATCTATCTGACCTACTGTATGTTAATATAGGCTTGGGACTGTCCTTTTATGCCAAAGAAAATTTATTTTTAAATGGAAACTTTATATATATATATATATATATATAGGATATATATATATATATATATATATATATATAAATAAATATATTTATATATATATATATATATATATATATATATATATATATATATATATATATATAATTTATAACTTTACCTATAGAAGTATATTGTCTTTCGCATAAAAGGAGTTGGAAGGTAAAATTTGTAAGATTTCGCAACCAACGGAAAGAAATTGAATGTGTCACTATATATATATATATATATATATATACAGTTAGCAAAGCAGAGCTATATTTATATATATATATATATATATATATATATATATATATATATATATATATATATATATATATATATATATATATATATAGTAAATTTTTTCTCAAAAATGAAATATCTCGAAAAGTACGACGCTTACAGAAAAACCAATTACATATTTGGAATCAGCGTATGAAGCTTATTACAAAAAAAATTATATATATTATGGGGCTCGAGCCGACGGGGGACAGAGGGGGACGTTTTCCATACCCCGTGGGAGGGGCGGAGGAAAACCCCTCGACACCCAAATACCAAAGAGCTGGGTTCCGGAGACCCTCCCTGAGGGGGAAATAGTCCTACCCGGTCGTTCCCCGGAAGGCCGAGAGACCCAGACTCCTGCCATCTTTGCGCGGTTTACCCTTGGGTATTCCTTTAGTTTGAAAAACACCCAAAAAAAATAAACAAAATATTACTAAAATTAATTTTTAAAAAATTATTTAAAATATTTTGAACTTTTATAGCATGTCCGTTACCACTTAAATTAATTGCTAGTATCATATACTAGCAATATGCTAAAAAAAAAAACAAATTAAAACTGAACGAGTCGTAAACTGAAAACGGTCCTATATATTTTGAATCATGTCCGTTACCACTAAAATTGATTGTTAGATCATATACTAGAAATATATTTAAAAAAAAGAAAATCAAAAACTGAAGAATACAAGAAAAGAAGGTTATATATATATATATATATATATATATATATATATATATATATATATATATATATATATATATATATATATATATATATATATATATATATATATATATATATATATATATATATATATATATATATATATATATATATATATTTACTTCCACCTGAATTTACTTTTTTCTTAAATTTGTATTTGCATGTTCAGTTTGAAATGGATTCTCAAGAACAGGAAATAAGTGGCGGCCTTTACCGATACTCTCAAGATCTGTTCGTAATAAAAACTACACCAGCAGTAAGACCCAAAATAAGTAAGAAACAATAATAGGTGTTTTCACCTTTTTAGTTACTTAATTTACTAAAGTTTATTTAAACTCTTTTGAATATTTTCCTAAAACTGTTGCTTCGTTTTAACAGGAACCTAAAATGTCAGACAAGCTTACAGTGGAAGGATTGAAAAACCAAAAATCTTCCCAGGAGGGGGAGGAATGAATACTTCTGTTCTATCAAACATTCCGGAACAGTCTTTTCTAGAAAATCTTAATGACCAAAGGTACAGTAATGACTTATATCAAACATTTTAATTTCTACTTTAAATTAATAGGATTTATTCTTCCAGGGAGAAGATCGCAGATCTCTCAATAGACTTTACAAATAATGGAATATTGAATGCAGATTTCATTCCATTTTCTTCTGCAATAGAGCAGTCTGAATTTAATCACACTTTTCCTCTCTAAACCTATTGATGGGGAAGGAAGAAAATTGATCTCGGAAAAACTGTAACTCTAGATACAAGGTAGATAATATAAACATTTAACTAAATTAGTCCACTCCTTTATGTATTAACCTAATTACTATAATTCTTTCTAGATTTCCACTAGAGAACAAAACGCTAGAATCTTGTCTCGGTATACTCCATTCTAAAATGGAACCAGTTAAGAAGCCAGAATGTGCTTTTTGCAAGAGGAATAATGCCAAAGATTTCAATCATTTATTGAAGGACGAATTTGGAGGAGTAGTTTGTCCAGTTTTATCAGCTTTTACCTGCAAAATGTGTGCAGCAACTGGAAGGAATGCCCATACTCACAAGTACTGTCCTATAAATCCAATTACAAAAGGAGATCCTGTTGCAGCTGGAATGCCACCCGGAAGACCATTAACGAAAGCGGATAAAGAGTGGCTGAAATATTTTCAGAGTAAATATGTACTACAGTTTCTAGATGGAAGTAGACCTGTTGCTCGATGAGTATAAGGAGAAAAACATTTGATGGAATCTATATCATGACGATGAAGTACTTTTATTGGTGCTTTTGATTTTCTTAACTTCCATTGGTGTTATGGAACAAGGGTGAATAGATGTAAAATAATTGGACGATATTATGAAAATTTGATTTTTAAGTTTTAAATATTTTAAGCTTTTGAAAAACTTTTAGCTGTTTTAAATAATAGATTTACTATGCCTTTTTATTTACCCAACTGTTAAGCATGCCAGACTTAGAGATAAAAAAGTTTAGGTGAAAATTTGTACTATTGAGGAATTTAATGTTTCTTTTGAATTTAAAATTATATAGTTTTAAAATATTTGTAGATTTTTAATAAATGTTTTTCACTTAAAAAGATTTTATATTTTGGAATTTGTACATCCAAAATATATTTAATTATTTATACTCTTAAAAAGGCATTCGTAATCTTTAACCAAATCTAGATCATAAAGTTGAACTTACTATTCGGTGATTGACCAGGGTCCTTTCTTTGTGAGCTCCAGCTGATAAGACTAAAAGAAAAAAATATACGATCCTCCAATGATAATTTTGTTTAAAAGTAAAGTTTGAATACGAAGTTGAGCGTACAAATTAAATTTTTTTAGGAAACTCTGCTTATTAGTCAACAAAAAAGTCAAAACATGTAATGAAAATGCCTATTGATATCTTCCACCTTCCATACTTCTTGTTGAGTATTCAGAGTTTCCAAAAATACATTTTCTAAATTACGTAAAAGAATTGAGAAGACTAGGTTGAAGACTTTATTAATTTCTAAACTAAAGATCCTAAAGTTTCATGCGTAGAATGTTTCTAAATATGAATTTGCGGACAAATTTAATGAATCACCCGTAAATATAATTTAAAAACCCTTTCATATTGGAAATGTAGGGGCTAGGATTTGGTTTCTTATATGCTCATACCTAACTCTGAGTTGTAAAGGAGGATTACAAATGTATAAACCATGTAACGACAGTGTGAAGTGGAATTGCCAAATTGTACAAAGAAAAACAAAAAAAATTGGATAGGATTTAATAATCAGCAATGCTACAAATTGCAAATGAAGTGCAGCATGAAGGTGTGTAATAATTGGTTGTACCCCTTCTGGCCCTCTTCCAAATTCCTTCCAGCAATTCGACACTATGAAAATGATCTGGAAACTGTCTACTGTGGGATGTTGCCTCATTCTTCCGTCAAAGGGGTTTGCAAGATACCCGAGTGTAATAGTATGTTTATGGGCCTCTAACACACCTACCCAACAAATGCCAATCATGTTCAATGGATCATGTCAGCTCCCCGCAGGAATGGCCAGAAGTCTGATCCCCATCTGTTTAGCACGTTGGACGACCTGAGCGGGTGTGGCGTTATGGAGTAACAACAAAAATGAAGGGCAATGAAAGGCACTATATACTCTTTGAGGATGTCTTCCGCTTACTATTCGGCTGTTAGCGGCTAACAGCGGCTTCAGCGTTTCTTCTATTATTCCTAGCAGCATTGAGAGTCACATTTGTGAGAGGATGTAGAGTTCGGCGGTAACAGTCCTCTGTGATTTTGAGTCTGAAAACCATGTCCTTCAACTTCATTTTTAACTTTGGGGAAGAGAAAGAAATCAGGTGGAGCTAAATCTGGGCTAAAAATGGAGGATGTGTAGAAGTAGTGGAATGCTTCTGCCAGAACCCTTAATTGATAGTGTCGTGGTGAGCAGCGCATTGTATTGGTGAAGCACCCAATAGCCGGCAATGTCTGCACGGGACTCGTTGAACCAGTAAGTGAAGTCGTTTTACCTGTCATTCCTGAGCTAAAAGTTCCTTAGAACAATATCACCTTCTATGAAAGGTACAAAAATGCTTTCTACCTTTGATCTTCTCTCATGCCTGCTTTGAGCTAGGTGAATTTTTTTGTGTGCCCTCCTGACTTTGCTATCATGTATGTTTCGTAGAAACCAGTTTCATCTCCTGTTTTGGCTGCCAAGAAAATTTGGCCTAATCTGCCGGTTCTCATTTTGCTCCCCAATGTCATGTTTGGGCACCGCTGTTGCAGAAATTTTCCAAGTGGATTGTTAGAGAGTTCTGTGCACAGAGGTTTTATTCCTAAAATTCAAAACCATTTTCTCAGCAATCATAAAGAATTTTTAAATTTTAAGGTTTTTTTCACCATTATAGCTTGTACCAATTCCACATTGTTCTCAGATGTTGTGATTGGCAGTCCAGATCGATGTTAAGAATTTCCCCACATTTTAAAACTTTGGGTCACCTAAATACCATTGTTCTCGATATTGTTGCGGCACCGTACGTTTTCTCTTAACGAATGCAACATTTAGGGTGGTGGGATTTACTGAGTTTACCAATTTGCGTGCGTATTTTCTCTTCATTGTCAATGTTACAACGGAACTACACACACGCTCGCACTCTGACAGCGATGACTGTATATACCTATCCAGTTGAATCCGGTGTACCCACGTTAGCAAGACAGTTTCTAACATGTCTGTAACCACTACGATGCTTTAGTGTTCCCGGTTCATCTTTAACTAAATCAGTAAACTTACTTTTGAAACGTTTGGAGGCAGATGAAGATCATCTAGCTTGGTATCTTGACCACAGTCAGCCTTTCCTTATCTGACAGAACTCGCCAGAACTTATTTAGCATGCCCTTCAACCAATGTAGCTAGCGAGCGCCTTTTCAGTGAAGGTCTCATATTTGATACAAAATTAGCAAACTAGCTCTTGAAAGAGCTCAGAAGCTTTTGTTTTTAAAACAACTTAACAATTATTAACTTCAAATATAAATTAAATCAAAATTTAAAGACATTAAAATTAACAGTTTATAGAAAATGATAAAAAGCAACAAATAAAAATGAAATTAACTACAAAATAAAAGTAATTTGGAAGCGAAAAGAGCTAGTGAGTGTGGCTTATCTCATTAGGGAGAAAGGGATTCTGTTAGCTTTAACGTAAAGTTTAAACATTGGAGAGGAACATAATGGTCCAATTGTAGTACAGATTATTTCGTTTTGAATTGAACCTAATAGCTGTAGCAAAGTTTGAGGGTTGACCGTGCACAATACAGCTGTAGTCTAACTTTGACTGGATTTGGAAGATGCAGAGGAGTGAAATGGATTTACGACCTGCGCTAAAGTATTTGAGGTGAGATGCCTCAATAGGTCGAGTGTTTTATGACATGTGTGATGGATTTCATATCCTTGAAGTATTGAGTATCTGAGGCGGTCCTACAGGCTAAAGTAAAATATTTTGGCCTGTGGCTTAATAGAAATATATTAAGCATATAAGTTAACTTGGGGAGAAAAGATAATGATTCTTTTTTCGATTTCTTCGTAAATAGTACGGTTGTGGGTTGGCGGGCGAGAAGTGATAGCTTTGTGAATTGATTCAAAATGAAAGTTTTCTATAGTTAGTTTGTGTTGCCATTGTAGGCACGGTAACCTGGCAGCAGTTGTTAATAAGGCCAGATGTAAGGAAAGAATTTGATCAGAATTGAGAGAAAATTCTACTGCACTTTGAAAACATATATTCTGGGAACTCTCATCCAGAGAAAGGTGTTGGAACAAAATTTCTGTGCAAAACATCCAAACGGATCTGCTTGATAAATGGGACATTTAAGAAGCGGTGAACTATCACTAAGCTGCCCTCTGAATTTTCAAGTAGTATTAAGTAACAAGATAAGTATAGTAAGGGTGTTATTCCTCTATTTCCTCTCATTTTAGATTAATTTATTTGTAAGTTGACTCATTTTGGGAAGTTTTCAGAAAGCTATTTTAATCCAATATAATATTAGTTGATGATCCATATTCTTTAAAACTATAAGAAAAATGAATTAAATAACCTATCACAAGGTAGAGTATCTAAATTCACATCTGTAATTATAAACTCAATCTTCTACATTATCTTTTTAACTTGCCTATTTCATTATATTGTTATTAATCTTTTTAATAATTATAATATTTATTATACTTTTTGGGAAATAGAGCTTTAATACTGTTAAATAATATCCTACAAAAGAATAATCTATAATTATTACTATAATATATATATTAATTATCCTTACACCTTATTATTTAATATATAAACCTCAATAATAAAGTACACGAATTTACCACATATTTCTAATATATAATGTTAAAGTTTTAATTTAATATTTAATAGCTTAGTCATTCATTTACTAAAATTCATTGTTAATTCTATCTCATAGGGATAAATGGATGAAATTTTATGTATAAATTATCCTTATCTGAAATAAAGGAAATATATATATTAAGATGGTATGTGGCTTGCAGAGAGAGATGAGAGAGAGAACTACTTACTCTCCGGATTCGAAGCGGACTGGGGATTCTGTCTGAGCATGAGACTGAGAGAGAGAGAGAGTGTGTCAATTTTCTTACCGTTTGTAAATTATCGGATAGAACTAGATGTAAAGTAATTCCTTAGAACGACCAGGGCAGAGAGTTCTCCGCAGATTGGAGATCATATGATCAACAATAAAACGCATCTGAACCAATTCCTTATCGAATGTATACAATGTCGCACAAGATAAGAAATTCAGTATGCCCAGAGATGATTGAGAGAGAGATCTAACTATTCATCCGACCATGGCAATGATAATATCGACTGAGAGAGTAAAAGAAGCACAGAATGATATGTATCCTTAAATTCTGTAACCGTATCGCATGTACCTTTTGCTAGAGAGAGAAGAGATTGACCAGAGAGAGATGAATCCCCAGGCGCATGACAGATTGAGTAGACGACTGAAAAGCTTGAAACTATTTTCTGATTTCGATATAATTTAATTCAGGTATGACATTTGAATACAGTGAATGAAGGAGGTATGAATTGAAGAACCGAGAAGGAAGAATTAAACGGGCAGACAAACAAAAGTATTGATCTATTGAAAGTCGCGCAGTTAGAGGCTTTTATAATTGACTTTTCCTCAGTCCAAGACGAGACGAGAGAGAGGGAGACGAATACTGAAGTACACAGACCGACAAGCAAGAGAGCAGACGAACCTCCGAGAGAAGAAGACATATGATTGAGAGACCAGAAGAAAGAGAGAGAAGCAAAGAGAGAGATGGAAACTTTAAAGAGATGAGAGAGAGATGAGAGAGATGATAGAAAGAGAGAGTAGAGAGAGACGAGAGGAGAGAGAGAGAGTCACAAGGAAATAACAAATGCTGTATCACACATCACCATACCATATGTATTTACTAATAATATATATTATATATTATATTACATTACATAGTAGTATCAATAAATACATGTAAATATATATATAAAGTATCTCTATGATATTAATCACAATTATATAAATACTAATTTAAAGCATTTATTTTCTTACTACTATAATATCACTATCTGAAAAATTAATATATTCATCTATATATAGTATCAGAGAGAGAGAGAGAGACGAGCGATTGAAAATAACATTTCCACACGAATATATAAAAAATGCACTTTGCAAAAGTGAGTGTGAAGAAACACCCTCGAAATCAGCCACATCTGTCTCTAACTTACTGACCTTATTATTTATCCGACATAAAATAATTTTGAAAACGTTTTGATTTCCTTTCACCAATCTGACAAGCTAATTTAATAGTTGAAACTTGACTCGAATTGTTGGCTTTATTATTCTCAATTTGGTTGTACTTACAATATGACAATACATAGACTACACCGACAAACATCACCACACACACACATTCACACACCACACACACACACAACGACCCAATCAACAATGACAGGCATCCCTCATAATATATACTATATATAGATATACCCCGTAATAAATCATCTATACTCATACATACCCTATAAGGTATACCCTTTTCTTAACCCAACAAGTACATTCCAGAAGTTAAAATATATTATATTAAATATAATTATATATATAGTATATATGAGCACAAAAAATGGTGAACGTAGTTTGTTATCCTAACATGTAATAAATACCAGCATTCTCTGCCGTAGGGCCCGAAAAAAAACCAGGAAATCTTTCAGGATGAGTCTCACTGATAGGAACTTTTATAGTCTACGCTTACTTTGCAATCTAATTGGCGAATTATTAATATACCCGTATAATAATATATATTTATATATATATATATATATATATATATAATATATACTACTATATATAGGTATATATAGTTATATATATATATATATATATATATATATATATTTTATTATTTTATATTTATATTATATTTATATTTTATATGTATATTTATATTACAGTTTATATTTATATTTATTATTTATATTTATATTTATATTTATATTTATAGTTATACTAGAATATATATGTAGTATAGATTATGATGTATTAGTATATATATATATATATTAATAGTATATAATATATTTTTATATATATAACATAATTATAATCCATACCTATATAATAATAATATAATCTCAATAATAATATTTATTAAAAATTAAGAGAGCAAATCACATCACTTATATAGGCCCATTTTTCACACTGTATAATTTAAATATAACAAATTTCTGCTAATTTTGCAATGATTTCTTAATCAGTATACATAATTGGGAGGAACGTTTCCGATTTATTGAATAAAATGCGTTGAACAAAATCTGTTTAACGACGAGTCTAAAGTGTTTATTTTGTTAACCTTTCTAATACTCTGTACTTTAAAATACGAAAAATGATTAGTCCACATTTCTTGATAATAGATAAAGAAACATTGAAACTCGTTTGATATCCAAAGTAGAAAAGACTGCGGTTAACCCTAGAACGAGCGATTTGTAACACCTTTTAATGTATATTATATTAATATGGTATTTTTAATTTTTAAATATTGTACTCTTATGAACTTTAGTGATTTGTATATAATTACAACTTTCAATAATGTAGGCGGTTAAGCTACAGGACAAAATGAGACACAATATTCCAGTATATTTAATCTATTTTAATATGTAAATAATAATAGGTAGGTAACTTTCGATAGACAAACTAATTAATGCACTAGACTTGGGTCGAATATTCTCAGAGTAACATGGGTCATATATTATTTTTCCAATCAAACCACGCCCTATTTTAGCATAGTGGTAAAGGCAATAGCTAATAGTGATGAGACGTGAAGAAGCATTATCTCTGAGCAAGTGAGAAAAGTTTTGTCACTTCATACATGCTACAACCACACACCACCACACAGACTGACACAAACATATATATGGATAGTAATATCCAATAACTTAGTATATTATATATAATATAATACTATCCGGAATAGGAGGATTCCGGGGATATATAATGATAATATCGAATATAGTATAGTATCATAGTTAATAAATGATATAATTATATGGCAATTATATAATATATATATATATATTATATATAATTATATATTAATATATTAATAATAATATTTATATATAATTATTATATAATATATATAATTATAATTAATATTTTATATATATATATATAATATTTATATAATATATATTAATAATATATACCGCCTAGCATTCCGAAGAAGTTCAGCAATAATGTAACTAAGAAAACTATTAAATTCATCGCAAGGTAAAATAATAACATTTTTTGATTAATTTCAGCAATTAAGTGAAGACATGAAACTTTATAAAAAAAAATAATGTTTATATTCTAATAATATTTTATTAATAAATAACTTCCTCATATATATTACCCAACAATCGTAGACCTTGAAATAGTGCACGCAATCTGGCATTGAACTTGAAAACTATGCTTTAGCTTAATTTCTATCGAGATCAAAAAGTTATGCCAATACAAATTTTTTTACGTTTTGGATATATAAATATGAGTCTAATTTTTTCATTATACTCACTAATTTAGTGGGTGTCCCGAGCACGACGGAATAGTGGTACAGAGGAAAGGGTTGGACGGAAGAAGTTCCCCTTCTACCAGATCAATCTTCACCACCGGAAGAAGTAATAGGGTGCCTCGAAGATCACCCCAACTTCGTATCTCCAACTCTTAACATGACGAACCGGTAAAAATTCTCTAGTTGGTTAAAAAAAATTAAAAATTGCACACCAATAATATAGGACACATTGCAAGACAAGCTCGATAACTAAGCGGAATTAAAGAGAAAATAATTCAAATGTCTCAAAAACTGTAATTCCTATCTTCACAACATTTTTTACACATTTTTAATTTCTATAAAGCTTATTTTTTTTATTATTTTAATTACCGATATTTTATTTTGCTAAAATAAAGTCTACACTGATTTATATATTAATGATATATATATATAATCGAATTAAAAATAATGTGAGCACTAGCTATAGTTATTCTAGATTATCCTATGCCTGAACTTTTCGGGTGCTGACCATATATATATATATATATAATATATATATATATGAAATATTTGTATTCTAATTTCACATATGTATAGTAATATTTAACAGTAAGGTATATATTATAATATTTTAAAATCTCACGTATAGTATTAATATACCATCCTAACTAATAACTACACAAACCTCTCATATATATAATATCTAATCTACCTTATATATATATATATACTATAATATATATTATGTAATATAATATATATATAAATATATAATTAATAAATTATACTATATTACAGAAGGTGGGCACGATCCCGTTACTCCGTTTACTCTCGTTTACTAACGGATACTAGTTTTTTGAAAGTAAACGGAAATATTAATATAAAATAGATAACAGTACACGTTACTTTTTTCTTTCATGTAACGCTCCTAAAATGTTTTTCCGTTTATTTTGTAGACCAAGCGTTATTAGTTTCGACTTGTGTCATGTTCTTGAACTTTTCTATTTGAAATTATGTTGATAATATGATAGTCATGACCTACCCGTATCAAAGCTAAAAAATCCATTTTAATTATAATTATTATTATTATATATATAATATATATTTATATTATATTATATAATAAATTATAATAATAATTAATATATTATATAATATATATTAAATTTATATATATAAATAATAATAAACAGTTTTATAGCATATGTCTTTATAAAAATATCTTGATAGATTAATTGTTATAAATTAAATAATATTATTAATTTATATATATAATATATAATATAATATTATAAAGTAATAAGGGGAATCTGCATATTTAAGTAAGAATAATGAATATATAGGATGGAATGCTTTCAGTAACTGATGAGATGAATGTGACTTTAGTGTGGGACTATGTGGTGGGAACACTTCGAAAAATCTGTATAAATAATATTGACAAAATGAAGAGGTGATAGTGAATGTGTGTGGGATTGGTAGAGGTGCAAGAAGAATAGGTAATTGAGGCATGAGGCAGTGGCAGTATACTAAGAGTCAGTTATGCCCAACCACCGCGACCGTTTATTTTAAGTGCGCCCCTTATTTAGTCATGTACTGGAGGTGGATAGAGCTTTTTGGAACATTATTGAAATGACATAAAAAAATGTTTTCTTGTATCTGATAGGTTTGTATTTAAATCACTACTAATTTCATTACAAAAAACCAGAGTGATATATACAATGAATAAAAGGATTATTAATATTGTATTAATAAAGAGATGCGTGCATAAGACAACTTTACATTAGTATAGGTATAAGTGTAAAAGAAGTCAATGAAAACTTACTAAAAAACATACAATATTGTCAATGGCTTATTACACATTGACATTAATAGTATTCTAAATGCTCATTAATCCCCTTCTGTCTCTTTGCATCAAAAAATGTATCGCAAGTATCTCCAAGTTCCATGGTGAGCGCGAGCGCCGATCTGATACTCATGCAATATATGTACAGCTCAATGCATCTTAACGTTACGTAGTTGGTACGTCATAGTTACCTTCTCAAATAACTTTTCATTAAGTTTTAATTTTGAACAAAGATCTGAACTTTGGAATGAGATTTTCTTGGCGTTCCTGCTCAGTAAACTTATTATATATAAGACTAATGATACACACGTCTATAATACTACAAAACAACATATTATTTTCATCAACTAAATATTACTTCACTTTGGTATTTATTTTTGTATCATTTTTTCTTTTATCTTTTATATTTCACTTTGCCCACGATAACATTCTCTGAAGCAGACAATTTTCCGAAATAAGAGTAAAAGAAATTTGTCTTTTGTAAAATAAATATTTTTTGTAAAACTTTAGAATGGTTTATATACATCAGCTCTTAGCTCTCTTGCAGAGCTCAATATACAAAAGCTTGATAAGACTCAAAAAAGCAAAAACATCTGTCATTCACCTTCCTCTAAATACTTCTTTTATTAAGTACCTTCCGATCACTTGGTGCACGATAAATTATAATCATTTAATTATATATCAAAGGCTCTGTTAGATAATTAAAAACCCTCACCTCTGAAATTGTGCTATTAAGATCAATGGAAGAATTCCCATCGTTTGCTAAACATCACAGAGAGATATTAGCTGAAGTATTTATAGAAAAAGTCAAATGAAGTCTTCAATTTTTTCCAGCATTCATTGTTCAATTTCCTAGCCATGTCCACTAAGCTTGCAAACATCATTAATCCTCGCAACCTGTTTAGTTTGGATATGACACACCTCTTGTCTAAGTAAAAAGTAGTGTAGAGCTTCGAGTCCAGAGTGATGTCTTGATTTATATGGGAAGTGGGTATTCTAGAGAGGAAGTGATTTAATTACTGTCCAAAATTTTGCTTTGAAACACAGGACGCATATAAAAGTTTAAATGGAAAAAAGTAGACATGTCTTGTATAGATTAATGTATCCGTCCGTGATATGATTCAGTCATTGAGCACTTCAACTACTTCAGAGACTCTTTGCTTGTATGTAATGGAGATTTTTGTGATTAAACAGTTCAAAAAAATATAAATGAAATTAACTATTAACTGGCCACTACCAAAGTTTCAGATCCCGATGAGCGCTCGACTGGCGCATCTAAGTAGTGGTCACTATGTCTTTTAAGACAGGTTTGATTGGACCGATACTTAGGTTTCTTGAAGGATAAGTTTCTGTTTCCAGTGATGCTATCTATGACAAATTCTGATAGAACCATACTTATTCCAAGGATTATCTCTTATACACTATCATTAAAAGAACAAGTCATGGTTACTGATAATCTCCTTTACAGAATATAGATTCAAGACTAATAGTGACAGGAATGTGTGATCCTTGCACAATGCAATTATTTGCTGCATTAGGCGTATCTTTCGCTTGATTTTAGTCTGCAGTTTATATATATATGTATTTAGATATATAATTTAGTATTAAATATATATAATGAATTGTATGAGTATATGATATAATAATAAATATAAATATATAATATATATATATATATATATATATTATAAATATAAATAATTAATAATATAATATATTATATATTAATAATATATTATAATATATATTAATTAATATATATAATATATCTATATATTAATATATAATATATATTATCATAATATAATTAGTATAAATTATATATAATATATAAATAATATATAATATATATATATTAATTATTATTTAATTATTTAATTTATTAATATTTATTATTTATACATACACTTATTCCCTCTTAGTACGGATATTAATATATAATTATATAATAATATACTAAATATAGGTAAATTAACCTTTATTCCCTAATTCATTATATTTTTAATCCTTCATTTTCTGCAAACATTACCACCTCCTCCTTCATTCCATGATCTATTAATCTCTCTGCCAAAACACTCCTATTCCATTCCTCCACCCTCATCCCGTCTCTCTTTCCAGCATTATTCCTATCACATCCATCCACTTCTTTCTGATCTCCCCTTCCTCTTCTCCAATATCCCCTCCGCCTCCCAAAACTCCTCATAACCACCCTCTGTTCCTCCATTCTCTCTCAGATGTCTTAAACCATCTAAATAATATCTCCTATCTTACCGTCTCTTCTCAACCAAACCAATATTTTTCCAATTCACATCTCTCTCTTATCACCAATTAATCCATAATTTCCTCTCTCTTTTAACTAACCCCACATTAACCGCTCTATACCTTTACAATTCAGAACACTTTTCAGACTTACTGTCTATAGAACCTAGCATTCAACCTCCCCTATGTTTCACACCCATATATCAGTACCCAATGGAAACACTATCTTTATGACAAGTTTAAGACCGTAACAAGTTTTAGTGATTAAAACAATCTCCCCCCTTTCCAAATAATGTCCCTTTCAGACCATGCCAATGACTAACTCATTCGTTCTCCCTTACGCTGTCGATCTATCATGCTTCTTAAACCATCCTTCCTTTACCTCTAAAATCCATCTAAAGAATTGTCTGAAAAATCTTCATATTTACTTCTTCTAATACTTGCGACCTTTCGCATACTCCTAGTCTACATAAAGACCTCGCATCCCCTCCATCGTTCATCCTCCTTCAAACACTACACGTTTACTCTTCCTGGGATTTATCCTTAAGGAACCCTTTTGTCCACACATTCACTCAAACTCCCTTCCTTCACCAATTACTACAGCCCTTCTGAAATTCTTCGCCATCTAAGTGCCGATATCACCTCGCGCATGATGAGTATCATGTTCACTTCCTCATCTATCACTCCCATAAGTGCGCGACTATACACCCCTGCCCCTCACAACTCATCACTTCTTGCAGACACTCTCCATATAAAAAATAAATGAAAAAGCCACATGGGATGATGTGACATTACACCAATTCCCATATCGTTCACCCTCTCTTTACCCCCAAACATCTCACTTCCTCGTCGCCCTAATACTTCTCTATCACCATTCTGACCCCAACCCCAACGTATTCCATATAAAGCCCGTAGAATAAACCTGTACACAATAATTTCCACCCCCTACTCCATATTCCTTCAGCACCCTCCATAATCTATTACTTCATAACCTATTCACTCTATTCCATATATTCCATCTATTTCATCTATTCCATCTATTTCTATCACATCCTTCATTGATCTTTTCCCCCCTAAAAAAGCGTCCCACTGTATAAGCAACTTCAAATAGAAACCCGATTTGAAGCAAATTATTAAACATATAAAAAGTTTCAAGTAACATTCAAAATAAATGTATTATTAAAGCAGAATACAAAATATACATCTTTTCAAGTTTAAAATCACTATAATTCCTAATATAGGAAATTTAACTAAAAAAAAATACAATACCAACATATATTATATATCAAGCAATTACAATTAAATGATTAATACATAACTAATACTATAATCATACTAATATAACACACACACACACCAACACACACACACACACACACACACACCACAAACACACACACACACAACACACTAGCGAACCACCTAACATACACACAACACTGAACATACTCTAAAATATAAAAATTTGCTGACAGTTGAATTGCGTACGATAAGTAGTATAGTAATAATTAAGAACACCGATGCATGTATCTACTCAGAAATATATAAATAGTCATTTTATATATTAATAAAATTATATAATATTTCGTTATTTTTCTTCATTCATCCACTTGATTAATTATTATCTATTCTATTAAATTAATAATTTATAAATATATTTATCTGTATTAGATAATCAAAGAATACTCATTAATATAATACAATACTATAGTCATAATATAGTATATGACTAAACCTAATTGGTTATATCCATACTAAATAATATAGTAGTATATAGTGATAAAACAAATATATATTATATATATATATTGGAGCCCTCACTACGTAATCTATATAATTAATATATATAGTAATATATAATATTAAAATGAGTATAGAAAAAATATATATAGGGAATACTTAAAATATAACTAGATATATATCAGTTAGCTAAGTGTTTAGTATTATTATCAAGATTCTATATATAATAATATACTTAATTATACACAAAAACAAAATGAATCATACTTATGTGCAATTTCATTTTAATGCTTGGTGTTTCATAAGCAGAAATGTTTGGAAAGATATTACACAACTTCTAAAACACTCCAAAAATCAGACATACCCTTGGATAATCTCATAAATATCTATATATATAGTGAATAGAATATATACTACATATACTGAATATATTTCACGTATATTATAATATTAGTAAAATTTTATACTCACTATAAATACCCTAATATTAATATGTAATACCTACTATATCTTCATCTTCTCTCTCTCTCTTCTCTCTCTATTACACTAAAAAGCTTGTATCTCCTTATCTCTCCTACTCTCTCTCCTCTCTCTCTCTCTCTCTATTTACTCTCTCTCTCTCTCTTAATATACTCTTACTCTCCTCACATATCTTGTATGCTAAATATATATATATTTATAGTTATAATTGTAATTATATATATGTCTCACTCAAGATTAGTATTTTCACTCAATCACATTCGCTATTTTGAGATTAATAGTATAATACAGTTAAAGTGAGTGAGTAGTAGTGTATTGTTTAATAAATCCAACGGTAAACTTAGTTTGTAATATAAGTTAGAATATTATTTATTGGTGATATATATATATCATAGTAGGTAATGACTTACTATAAATACTCACGTCTATTTACTGTAAATTATTTCAATAGACATTCTATAAGTATTATATTTTGGAGAATAAAATCAAGGTATTATTTCTTTTTACTATTATATCTTCATTATCTTTTTATTATTATCTATTATATTTTTTATTTATTAAACTTATATATATTTAGATATTTCTAAATTAATTATTTATTAAAAATATCTAACAGCGTTTTGTAAAAAAATAATAATATATCAATTAATATAAATATTCCCTAATCTTATACTTCTATTTTGGTTTTACTTTGAATTTTATATTTTTCAAGGCATATATATTAAAATAATGTTACTTTACTATCTAAAATAATTTATCCTAATCTGGTGAAGGAGTCTATAAAGAGGTCGACCCAATAATTAAGTGAGTATATTGACCAAATCATCCTTATCCTATGGTATTCAAATCTTATTACTACTTTAATATATTTTACTTTATTCTATACCTATCCCTACTAATACTGTACATTCTACTATATACTAATATAATTCAGGGCTTAACAACAGATCAAAAACCTAAACCATAACCAACATAAAAATAAAAAATAATAAATAACAATAATAACACTAATTTATAACATAATATATATAAATATATAATATATATATAATAATAATAAATATATATATATAATTTATTAATATAGAGAGAGGAGAGAGAGAGAGAGATGATGTAAAGAGAGGTTATATTCATTTATTGGAGTTTTAATCGAAAAATGTGTAGTACTCATCCCTTATTAGCCCGTACTTCAATTGCGTAGCTTACCTCTCGGCTGCTTGCCGTCCCCTAACGGCATTCACGCGGTGACGGCATTGCGGAGTGAGCGTTATTTACGTTCCACTGGCATAAGTGAGTCATTATTAAGGATGATGTTTCTTTGGAGTTATAAAAGTTTTGAATAAATAATGAATTGAAGTATAAATTTTGCAGGATAATATAGATGATTAAATTACCGGTGTAAAATGATCAAGATAACGGAGGCGAGATTAGGTGATTGATTGTTTTTGAAGTTTAATATTGTAAACAAAATGTATTTATAACACTTTGATAAAAAGAAAGGAGTGCATTTAGTATAACGTAGGAGAATTGGAGCTTTAGAGGTGTATGTCATTACTTAAACATTTAGTTTCCGCTGTGTAATAGATATAGCGATAAACTGTAGATAGCTGAATAAACAAAGTTAAGTGTACTGTATGGATATTATAGGGAAAGATAATGATTGTTATAGAAGGTAAGATAGTACGGGAAAAGTATACGAGTAACGGTAATTACGTTATTTGTCGATAAGAGATGATGCGATTCCTAAGTGATCTCACAGGATAAACTGATTGATGTGAAAGAGCAAGCGTTGGCTTATAGAATATGCTGAGCAATAGACACGAGACTAATACGTTTGGGGTCGAAATCTTAATACATTGATAACAAAATGAATAGAAGAAAATGAGGGAAGGAAGATAAATATATATGCCTAAATTATTTATAGTTCTGGTGATTGCAAACAAGGTGCGTTTATGAAATGATTAGATCACGAAGTCTCGCTGTTACATGGTAAAATATTATGACCACTATATCGGATGTTACCGGTGGTAAAGCTTCTGAATGAAATCAAAAGATTCTTTCAAATTTTACAAGTGGGAAGGTGATATTGTTTGAATAGTAGGATTAAGAAAAACATGTTTGATTAATTTATATCATTTAATATATAAAATATAAGTTGAGATGAGGTATTTACTACTAGCTATATAATACATAAAATACAAAAGATGTATAAATGTCCAGATTATGATGGAGACAAATGGCTGGATAGCAAGGGCACATAAGGATGTGTGCTGAGAAATTCAGAGTAGTGTGAGTACGATTAAATCAAAATTTTAACTGACTCGGACTTCCGACGTTCATCCTCTTCAAAATATAACCTTACTCCGACTCCACTCTCTTATAAACTACTGACTGGCAGAAAATCTTGTTAGAATGATGGACACTTGACTTAAGTAGCTGTATGGAGGGTGCTTAAACCATACTAATATATTAATTGCGGTAATGGTTTGGTATTTTTATGTGGCCTAGATATCTGTGATAGAGTGAGATATGAGAGTATTAGGTAGAGAGATTTGGAAGGTTGATATTGTGATGTGGTAAAGAAGAATGTATTTTGAAGTTAAGTATTTATGGAAATCTCTGAAAGTTTAAATGGTTGTTAGTGGGGACAGTCCTCGGTGAGTGAAGTAAATATGTTAGATTAAAGTGAGCAGTCATGTGATAACATATGTCTGAGTTTAATAAATATTTAGTATATATATGTTGGATGAAGAGGGACGGATGATGCAGTGTGTAAGTGTGTAGAAGAAAGTGAATGGCAGCAAGGTAGCTGGTGCAATTAATCGTTGTGGATGCAAAGGGACTTAGTCTTTGACGTGCGCATATAGGGTTTGAAGGATCTGATAAATATGGTTTTTTAAAAAAATAATGTTCATCTCGGTTCTCAATTATACGATTACCATATAAAATATGTTCTAAAACTTATTAAATAATGATTCACGAATTTAATGTCATATCGAAAAGCTAAAGTAACGGTAAGATAACGGAAAATAAGTAATAACGGCATTCGTTAATTACCTTTTTCACTTTCAAAGGATAACGGAAGGCTGGGTAAGCACTCACGCTTTTGAAATATTAACGTTGTGGCAACTCATTTTTGGTAAGATAAAAAGTATTCATAATTATTACATATTTAAATCTTATATTATTTGAATAATTCTTATTATAAAATAATAAATCTTAACATATAGCATAATAAAGACTTTAACTAAATATAAAATAACTAAAACAATAATACATTTATCATTTAAATAGAATTTGTT
>JABUQX010070251.1:32500-47500 GCA_015478945.1 Trachelipus rathkii | reverse complement strand
TTTACCTTTAAAAATTTTTAAAATTTGCATGTAAGAAGAAAAAAATCCAGAGTGTCGATATTAATCAGTTATTTTACTTACAATTGTCCACGAAATATTTATTAAAAAACATAAACTTTACATACCTTAAAGCAGTAAATCAGTAAAATCAATAGGAGGTGCTTACCTAACACAAAAGGGATTAGTATGCTTTTGTTTTACTGTTTTACTGCTTTAAAAATATGTTTTTACTGCTTTAACTATATTGTTTTATGCTTTAACTAACATATTTATTAACATTACATACCTAAAAAGCAGCAAATCAGTAAATCAATAGAGGTGTTGCCTAACACCTAAGGACTAGCATGCTTTTGTTAACTGCTTTTAGTGCTTTAATTCATATGTTTTACTGCTTTAACTCACATATTTATTAACATTACATACCTTAAAGCAGTAAATCAGTAAATCAATAGAGGTGTTACCTAACACCTAAGGGCTTAGTATGCTTTTGTTTTACTGGTTTACTGCTTTAAAATTTCTGCCTTTACTGCTTTTAACTCACATACATTACATACCTTAAAGCCGTAAATCAGTAAATCAAGAGGTGTGACCTAACAACAAGGGGGGATTAGTATGCTTTGGTTTTACTGTTTTTACTGCTTTAACTCGTGTTTTACTGCTTTAACTCATATGTTTTACTGCTATTAACTCATATATTTATTAACATTTACAACCTTAAAGCAGTAAATCAGTAATCAATAGAGGTGTTACCTAACACAAGGGGAATTAGTATGCTTTTGTTTTACTGCTTTATGCTTTAACTTTCTGCTTTACTGCTTTAACTTTCTGCTTTACTGCTTTAACTTTCTGCTTTACTGTTTTAACTTTCTGCTTTACTGCTTTAACTCATATGTTTTACTGCTTTAACTTATCTGCTTTACTGCTTTAACTTTCTGCTTTACTGCTTTAACTTTCTGCTTTACTGCTTTAACTTTCTGCTTTACTGCTTTAACTTTCTGCTTTACTGCTTTAACTCATATGTTTTACTGCTTTAACTTATATATTATTTATTAACAGTATGTTTTTTATTTTGTTTTAATACTTTTTATTTATTTTATTATTATTTTTATTATTTTTATTATTATTTTTATTATTTTTATTATTATTTTTATTATTATACTTAGTGTTATTTACTTCATGCCTATTGTTATTATTATTTAGAACCCACATACACACACACACCACACACACACACACACACACACTACTACATTATATTACTCATTCAAATATAACTAAAATTATTTCAAAGTTTCTTAAAACTTCTATAATAAAATCAATTTCATTAATAAAGATGTTTATAGTGCAAATTTTTGTGTTTATAAATTTTAAATATCAAGTTTTTAAAAATAACTTTTTACTAAAATTTTATGAAATTTATTAAAACATTTATATTTTACGTACCTTTAAGCAATAAATCAGTAAATCAGTAGGGCGCCCTAGCACCCCTCTACATCAAGCTATGCCACGTTTTGTTCTATGGACTCTCTACATCATCTTTAGCCATGTAATAAGCTATAAAAATACAAATATAAGTTCTTCCTCTGCTAACATAACATATGATTTTTATTAAAAATTCATTTCTAATTTTTATTTAAAAATAACAATTATTTCACTTACATTTATATTATTCACTCGATGTTTAACTAAAAATATTCAAAGTTTTTTAAAAATAATTCGGATTTTCTTTATTATTTTATTATTATCTACTGTTACATTGACAATCCATCACGAGAAAACAAAACAACCCGCACTCCTTACAGTTACGGAAACTGACCTCTCTCGTAAAATGATGTTGAAAGAATAACTTTAGGTCCTAAATTAGGGATAATCATTTTGTATCCCGGGGCGATTTAAGCCTAATTTCAGGTCAAAATATATTTCAAACTGACTTTTTTCTGTAAAATGTGGTTGCAATAACTACGTTAGGCCTAAATTTAGGCCTAAAGTTAGGATAAGCCTTTTTGTGACGGGCTAATTTAATCCTAATACCAGGTCAAAGGTAATTCCAGTATAGACAGGAATCATTGTTATTATTATTTTGATTAAATATATTTCAAACTGAAAAATGCTGGATCGGTAAGATCCTTTAAGAGGTAAGAAGGAAATGTTTTCCTACTTGTGATTGGTCGGAGTAGTTTTTCCCTAGTTCATATAAGCTAACCACCAGGGCTCAGCATGAGCCCCACCCGCAAAGGCAGCACCCCGCACCCGCTGGTGCGGCCCGCCGCGTCCCCGCCGCGGCGTGCGCCCGCAGGCGCAATATTTCCGCGCCGCGCGCCCGGCCCGCGTGCGCCCGCAGGCGCCATATTCCCGCACGACACCACACACACACTCACAACACACACACACACACACACACCCACAACACACACTCACTTACACATAAAACATTTAATTTATTAAAAACATTTTATTTTTATTTTATTTTTATACTTAGTGATTATTATACTTCATGCCTATTGTTATTATATTTAGAACACACATACACACACACACATACACACACACACACACCACACACACACACACACCAACACACACACACACATATAATAAAGTTTATGAAAAACATTTTATTTTTATTTTATTATTTATATTAGTGTTATTTACTTCATGGCTATTGTTATTATTATTTAGAACACACATACACACAGACACACATACACACACCACACACACCACACACACACCACCCACTCACTTACACATATAACGTTTAAATGTTAAACATTTATTTTATTTTATTATTATACTTAGTGTTATTTACTTCTTGCCTATTGTTATTATTATTAGGAACCACATACACACACGCACACACACACACACACACACACACACATACACACTTACACATACGCTCCGCACCCCCCACTCGATATTTTGATGCCTCAATCTTTGATGCCTCAGCTTTTATGCCTCAGTTTTGATGCCTCACTTTGATGCCTCAGCTTTTATGCCTCAACTTTGATGCCCCCAACTTTGATCCTCAACTTTGATGTCTCAGCTTTTGATGCCTCAAACTTTGATGCCTCAGCCTTTGATGCCTCAGCTTTGATGCCTCAACTTATAATAACTTAGCTTTGTACTCAGCTTTGGTGGTTCATTTGATGGACTATCTTTGATGGCATCATCTTTGATACCACCTATATTGATAATTCATCTTTGATATAAGCAGTTACACTTACCATAGACACTTACACTTATCCATAGACACTTACATCTCTTATTCACACATACGCAAATACACATAGACACTTACGTTCAACCAATAGACACTTACCACTCACACACACACACACACACGCATATATATATATAATATTATATATTATATATATATATATATATTATATATATATAATATATATATATATATATATATATATATATATATATATATATATATATATTTCATTCGCGCGGAATATTGCGCCTGCAGGGCGCAGCGCGGGAGGTTACGCGCGAATTATTGCGCCTGCGGGCGCGCACGCGCCGGTTGGGGACGCGGCGGGCCGCACCAGCGGGTGGCGGGGTTGGCTGCCTTTGCGGGTGGGGCTGCATGCTGAGCCCTGGTGGTAGCTTAATGAACTAGTGGGAAACTACTCGACCCAATCACAAGTAAAGGAAAACATTCCTTTTACCTGCTTAAAGTATCTTACCGGATCCAGCATGTTTCAGTTTTGAAATATATTTATAAAAATAATAAATAACAATGATTCTTGTCTATACTGGAATTACCTTTTGACCTGGAATTAGGATTAAATTAGCCGTCACCAAAAGGCTTATCCTAAATTTAGGCCTAAATTTAGGCCTAACGTAGTTATTGCACCACAGTTTACAGAAAAAGGTCAGTTTTGAAATATATTTTGACCTGGATTTGCTTAAATCGCCCCGGGATACAAAAAAGATTATCCTAATTTTAGGCCTAAAGTAGTTATTTCAACACATTTTACAGAGAGAGGTCAGTTTCGTATCTGTAAGGAGTGCGGTTGTTGTGTTTTCTCGTGATGGATTGTCAATGTACATAGATAATAATAATAATAATAAAGAAAATCCGAATTATTTAAAAAACTTTGAAATATTTTTAGTTAACATCGACCGAATAATATAAATGTAAGTGAATAATTGTTATTTTTAAATAAAAAACTTAGAATGATTTTAATAAAATACATGTTATGTTAGCAGAGAAGAACTTATTTTGTTATTTTTATACTTATTACATGGCTAAAGTCCAATATAAAGCAGTAAGTCAATAGAACCAAACGCGTAGCTTGATGTAGAGGGGTGCTAGGGGCTGGCCTTTACTGATTTACTGATTTATTGCTTTAAGGTACGTAAATATATGTTTTTTAATAAATTTCATAAAATTTTAGTAAAAGTTATTTTAAAACTTGATAGTTATAAAATTTATAAACAAAAAGTATTAACAGTTAATAATAAATTCTTTGTTCAAAGATAATGATTGATTTATTATAGAAGTTTTAAGAAACTTTGAAATAATTTTAGTTATATTTGAATGAGTAATATGAAATGTACGTGTGTGGTGTGTGTGTGTGTGTGTGTGTGTGTGTGTGTGTGTGTGTGTGTGTTCTAAATAATAATAACAATAGGCATGAAGTAAAAAAATAAGAATAATAAAAAAATAATAAAAATAAAAATAAAATAATAAAAATAATAAAAATAATAATAAAAAATAAATAAAAATAATAATAAAATAAATAAAAAGTATTAAAACAAGAATAAAAAAACATAATGTTAATAAATAATATGAGTTAAAACAGTAAACATATGAGTTATAAGGCAGTAAAGCAGAAAGTTAAAGCAGTTAAAGCAGAAAGTTAAGCAGTAAAGCAGAAAGTTAAAGCAGTAAAGCAGAAAGTAAAAGCAGTAAAGCAGAAAGTTAAAGCAGTAAAGCAGAAAGTTAAAGCAGTAAAGCAGTAAAACAAAAGCATACTAATAACCCCTTGGTGTTAGGTCACACCTCTATTGATTTACTGATTTACTGCTTTAAGGTATTGTAATGTTAATAAATATAATGAGTTAAAAGCAGTAAAACATATGAGTTAAAGCAGTAAACATGAGTTTAAAGCAGAAAACAGTAAACAAAAAGCTTTACTAATCCCCCCTTGGTTTAGGTCACACCTCTATTGATTTACTGCTTTAAGGTATGTAATGTATGTGAGTTAAAGCAGGTAAAGCAGAAAACAAAGCATATAGTCCCTTAGGTGTTACGGTCACACTCTATGATTTACTGATTTGCTGCTTTAAGTATGTAATGTTAATAAATATGTGAGTTAAAGCAGTAAAAAACAACATGAGATAAAGCAGTAAAGCAGTAAAAACAAAAGCATCCTAGTCCCTTAGGTGTTTAGTTCACAACCTCTATTGATTTACTGATTTGCTGCTTTAAGGTATGTAATGTTAAATAAATATGTGAGTTAAAGCAGTAAAAACATATGAGTTAAAGCAGTAAAATGAGTTAAGCAGTAAAAACAGTAAAACAAAAGCATACTAATCCCTTTGTTGTTTAGGTAACACCTCTATTGATTACTGATATTTACTGCTTTAAGTATGTAAAAATGTAAAACATTTAAGTTATAAACATAAAAATGTATAAAATAAACTGATTACTATATCAGACACTTCTGGATTTTTTCTTCTTACATGCAAATTTTTAAATTAAAAAAGTATTAAGTTAAAAAGTATTAGGTAAAAATAATGTTAATAAATATATTGTGTTAAATAATAGGTCTGTTATGAGTTACAGGTTTTAGGTTCGAGAATTTGTTTTTAATAATGTTTACGTATGAATTGATCCTTTCATACTACCCTGATTTTAAAACTTTTTAGCCCTTTTGAAAATATTTATTTATTTTAAAAAATGAATGACTTATAGTATATATATATTTTTCATCGCGTGGAAATTATTGCGCCTGCGACGCCACTGCTAGGTGCAGGTGGTAGGCTGGTGTAGGTGAGCTAGGTGAAAGGCTGTGTGTAGGCTAGGTGTAGTGTAGGCTAGGTGATAGGTGTAGGTTAGTTAGGTAGTCTAGTTGGGTTATTGTTAGGTTAGGTAGTTATGGTATCGCAAGGTCAAGGCCGAAATATCATGTCAACAAGGTAAGATATCAAAAGGCTATGCCGTAAAGGAAGACAAAAAATTACGTGGGAAAAATTGACCATGGTATCTGTCAAGGGTGTGGTATGTGTGTGCGTTTACCGCACGTGTGTAGAGTGATCGGAAATACAAAATAGGGCTTAAAGCCCGTAAAGAAAGGACAAAAAATTACCTTGGGCAAAAAATGGACCATAATATATATATATATATATATATATATATTATATATTAACTATATATTATATATATATTATATATATATATATATTATAATTATATATATATATAAGTACAGAGTCGTATATATATACTGCCTCTCTCTCTCTCTCTCTCTCTCTCTCTCTCTCTCTCTCTCTCTCTCTCTCTCTCTCTCGCACGCTTTGTAGATGCGCATGCGCATGTCTGGTTTGTGACTGGGACAGTAAAAAGACACGTGTTACTTCTCAATACGGCGCGTAATACCAAAAATAAATTAAAAATAATGAAAATAATTACGTTACGTAAATTAATTAAAATAATTTAAAATAATTCAATAATTTAATAATTAAAAATAAAAATGAATAAAATAATTCAAATAAAATGAATAAAATTTTCGATATTAAAGAGAATAAACAATGATAGCACGGGTTTCCGACACGTGGTTTTACGGTTCGAGTTCCGTACAATTCTCTCTCTCTCTCTCTCTCTCTCTCTATATATATTATATATATAATATATATATATATATATATTATATATAAATATATATATATATATATAATATATATATAAATATATATATAGTATATATATATATTATATATATATATATATTATATATAAATTATTAATTATTATTATTATTATTATTATTATTATTATTATTATTATTATTATTATTATTACTGGACTTTTTCGGTTTCGCGTATCTATACCTGGAAATTAAATTTATATTCTACTAAATCGTAGCGCTGGACGTGTGGTTAAAAGGTCAGGGGTTTGCCTCGGTGGTGAGAGGTCGAGTTCTATTTTGATTTATGACAGATGGGGAACTCGAACATATAAAGACGTTAAGGTTGCAGGTGGCTAAGGAGTTAAGAACAGATAAAAATCGTGAGTGCGTGACCACGTGGGTGGTGGGTGTGTGTGTAGGTGTGTGTTGTGTGTGTGTATAGGATATATATATATATATATATATATATATATATATTTATATATATATATATATATTATATATATATATAGTATATATATATATAATATATATATATTTATATTATATATATAAAAAAGCGGCGGGCGGGCGGACACAAGGCTCGCGGATGTGAACCAACGGTTCAGGCGGGGCGGGAAAACGCGGCGGGCTTGCGGTCGCACCTGCGGGTGCCGCAGGATTCGAAACAACAAGTTAAGACAAATTCACAAAAGGGGCATGCCCCTAAAAGACAGATCAAAAATTACCGTGGGCAAAAATTGACCCATGGCCGAAAAAATTAGGGGGGGTAAAATACGGGGGCAATACGTACGACGGAGGCTTCGCCTCCGTCTGGCGCAACCCTTCTTCGAAAGGGTTGCCTAAAAATTATAGGGGTGCCAAAAAAATAGGGGTGCCAAAAAAATTAGGTTGCCAAAAAATACCGTGGGCCAAAAAAAATGACCCATGGAAGATCAAAAGGTCACGCCGAAAAAAGGTCAAGGTCAGGGTAAAAATTTGGGCTCAAAAAAGGTCAAGGTCAGTCAAGGTCAGGCAAAAAGGTCAAGGTCAGTCAAGGTCAGGTAGGTGGTCAAGGTCATTTTCGTGCGGAATTACCCCCCTACTACTTGTGTATATATATATATATATATAAATATATATGAGAGGCGATATATATATTTTATAATTATATATATATATATAATATAATAATATATATATATAATATATAGTTATATTATATATATATATATAGTATATATATATATAAATATATCAGAGGCGACTGCTGCACTCGTTGCTATTCGTGCTCAGCACGAGTTAAACATTATAGGACGATCTTATTTTTGCAAATTTTATTAATGTTACGATAAATTATCTTATGTTTTTTGCGGAAAGTTGGTCAAATAATGAAACATTATTTACATAATAAAAATAAAAGATTATTGCAAAAGAAAACGAAAAAAGGTAAGAATAACCGCTTTTAAATAACGCTTTTAACCCATTAAAAATGGCAGTTCATGCCCATATCGATTGGCGGAGACGGTGTCTGTGTGTGAATTTAGAGTGAATTTAAATATTAAAGTTAATCATGGAACAACCTTTAGCAAAACTTTTGATAAGAAAACGATTTAGAAGAGGATGCTCTGATTTTCCAAAGGTTATTTTAATATTGGACTTTATTAGCCTTTAAAACAAATAACTTCGAGACCTCCTATTATAGCAGGCTCAAGTTATTGGATTTTTTGGTTAATAAGTTTCCAATATATAAAATAACCTTTTGGAAAATTTAGAGCATTTCCAATGCATATTATTAATAAAAATCGTATTTCACACCTAGGAAACAATGTTCTTAAATTAAAATCTTACGTCAAAAGTTAGTTTGCAAATGAGTATATATATATTATATATATATATATATATATATAAATATATATATATATATATATATTATTATATATATATATATATATATATATATATATTATATATATATAATATATAGTATATATATAATATATAGAGAGGAGAGAGAGTGAGATCTTAGACGAGAGAGAGGAGAGAGAAGTAAAAAAGTTAAGGGAGTCGCCACTGATATACTATTATATATATATATTATATATTATATTATATATATATATTATAATATATATATATATATTATATATATATATATATTTCTATATATATTTATATTTTTATATATATATATAAAAATATAAATATTTTTAATTATATTATATATATATGATAAAGGGAATTTATAATTATTATATATATAGGTATATATATAAAATAAAATGTTTCGATTGAAAATAAATATTTTGATATCGTATATATTATACTATATATATATATATATATATACTTTAATTAAAATGTCATGTCTTCATTTGTAAACGATTAACATTATTAACGACTATCATTATCAGCGATATTGTAGGTTTTATTAGTAAATACTTTTAACGTTATTATTATTATTATTATTATTATTATTATTATTATTATTATTAGTAGTAGTAGTAGTAGTAGTAGTAGTAGTAGTAGTAGTAGTAGTAGTATTTAAAGCATTTTCAATCTCGTTGCCAATGTGAAATTTAATTACGGTAATCTTTGTATTATACCAGACTCGAAGGGCAAAGTGTTGCAATTAGTAGTCTCCTCTTCAGAACAGAAATCAACGATTATGGTATAAAAACTAAACATATACAGTAGGGCGTCGCCCCCCTAAAATATTTTTTTTGATATTGTAATGCATAGCCACCCCGTTCTATCCACTTGTAAAAAATGCAAGCATGATAAGTTTCATTCGTATATTTTAATATTAAGAGTATCTTCAAACCATGTGTTACTAATGCTGAATATTGTGAGGAATTAATGAGTCTGTAAATTTTTGCGTTTTCTATTTTTTAGCAAAAATTTTTTAACCATAGAACGAATAATAATGAAACTTCGTAGGCTTGTATATATGGACGAGATGCGCAATTTTGCATTCATTAAAATTTTTCGTAGGATGAACCGATTAATTTTTTTTAAAGTAAAAATTATTAATAATGAACTACATAAATTGATATTTCTCTGCATCGGTAATGCTTACGTAATTTCAGAGACCTTTTACATGAATAAAAAATGCGTAATTGGCCCGTCTTGCCTACTTACACAAATATCTAAAATTTCATAATGTATCTTTTACGGTTAAAAGTTTAATAGCATAAAAACGAACGGTTGTTTTTAGCTTGGAGCATTTTCCAAAAACTGAAAGGCTCGATCTACTATTTACCAATTGTCGCATTTCTTTTCAGAATATGGCTACAAGAAATCAGGAGACTTTATAGATGTTGAGAGAATTGAAATATGATCCACTGGAAACGATTTCTAAATATACTCCCTGCATGGAAGAGGTTATTCGACGTTTAATATTTTTTACTCGGAAGAAAATGTTCACGGTGGAAGCTGCAATCTAGTAGTAGATGGTGAGGTTATTGGCCTTGCAAGCTCGGGCATCTATTCCAACCTCACAAAGCCCAAGTACATTAAGAGAATCAAGGCCTTTTCCATAGACTACGAGAAGCTCAACAGAAACCGAAATCATGGGGGAGAGAAGCAATTAAAGCGGTAATTTGAAGGAGAGGACGTGGAGTTTGCTCGCAGGGCAGCGGAGCTGAAAAAATGCTGAGCATTTGAAGTGAGAAAGAAGAAATGCCGTGAAGCAATGGAGATTTACCGCAAGGATCAGATACGATAGAAAGTGTTCTTCCTCGAAGTCTTTTCTGAATCTACTCTTGATTCTTCAGTTCTTCATTTCTCTCCAAAGGTGGCCAAATATCGTCAAGGATCATCCAAAATTTCAATTTTGCTGCAGCTCTGTATAAAACTGGAACCTCAGTACGTCAAGCAATGTCCATTCTTGCAACACTCGTTGTCGCAGGAGTGAAGCTATCCTAGGTCACCTTTTCCAAATCAGGTCGGAAATCCGGAAAGATCCTGGCAGCCAGAATCAAGGTAGAGTTCAATCCCGAAAACAGCCCTTGTCATCCACTTTGATGGAAACTATTCCCAGATTCGGAAGGAAGGAAATCAGATCGGATAACAGTTCCGGTCAGTTAGAAGAATAAAGAGTTGTTAATCCCAAATATTCCCAAGAGCACGGGACAGCAGATAGCTGGAGTTGTTCTGGAAGTGCTCAACGATTGGCAAAAACTCAACCATAGATTGCCAGTCTCTGCTTCAACATTCACAGCGATCCAGATCAAATTGGACCATCACGTTCTTTTCCCGGCTTGCAAGCATCATATGATGGAATTGGTCATTGCCTCAGTATCTGACTTGTTCTTCAAATATTGTGACATTGAAATCACTTGGTTTGCTCGTTTCCAATCCTAGTGGGAGTCCACCATAAAGCAGATTTCTCTGTTCAACATTAAAGGCCCAAACAATATCATTCCCAAATGGAAATTTGGAGGAATTTTTTTTTATCGTAATTGTGATAAAAATGATACTTCCTTTCAACATTTTGCATATTAAAAAAAAAAATAAAATAAAATAAAAAAATAAAATAAACTTTTTACGGCTTCATTCTAGTAGCTATAGCTAGTTGTGAAAGAAATTTGGAAAAGAAAATTGAAAAGCATAATTGCTCTAATGTTTTTATTTTTCACCAGACCTGCATTTACACATTTTTTATTTCGTTTATTTTTTAATATTTCTGGTATACCCACCAACCCCTTTTTCTATGGACATCAAGATCAAATTCCCCCCCCCCCCAAAAAAAAAAAAAAAAAAAAAAAAAAAAAAAAAAAAAAAAAAAAAAAAAAAAAAAAAAAAAAATAGGGGGAAGTATACAGAAAAATGCTCTAAATAAAAGTTGTGCAACTTAACCACTTCTATCTTCTCTAAACATTACATGCAGATCGAGTGAAGAGCCAAATAATTAGAGCACTATATATATAAATAAAGACGATGTTAAAAAAAATCTACAAAGCACCCATACAATTTCTCAATCAGGTTAAGAGAAAGTATTAAGAAATAATTGTTATTTCTATTAATATAGTAATTAGAATTAGTTTACACTTAATTCTTCTTGAATGATAAGTAATAAGGATTTCCGTTTGTTCACATAAGTTCGAATCAATAAGGGTAGGTGAGGAGCCACTTCCCCTCCTAATAATATCTCAATGAAATTTTACACATTTTCTTCTTTCTTTCATCAAGGGGAATTAATTAAAGGGATTTAAAGAAAAAAAAATTTTACCCATGAAACTTGGGACACTGATATACAGCATATGATGATTAAATTATATTTTATATTATTAAAACTAATTATAATTTTTCAAACATTTGAAAGTTGGCACTTGAATTATTATTATTATTATTATTATTTTTTATTATTATTATTATTATTATTATTATTATTATTATGCAAAATATTCTGTGAAAGTAAATGATAAGGAAGAAAAAGATGATTGGGAATAAGAGATTAGAAAGGAGTTTGAGAGGAAAGAAGATAAAGATAACAATTAAATCTGCAGCTGAAACAAGATAATACAAATTGAGACACATTAGCTATAGCATATATATATATATATATATATAATATATATATATATTATAATATATATATAATTATATATATATATATATATTATATTATATATAATATATTATATATATATTTTATATATATATATATATATATATATATATATATAAATATATATATATAATTTATATATATATATTATATATATATATATATATATATTATATAATTATATATATAATTATATATATATATATATATTATATATAATATATATATATATATATAGTATATATTACTTGTGGAATATGTTTGTCTCAATGCTCGTGTGTAATTCACTGACATGGAATAATTATTTAATCAATTGCTTACAGAGAACAAGCAAAACAAATTAGCTACTTAAATGCTATACTACTACCACTAATTACTAAATAATAATAATAATAATAATATAATAATAATAATAATAATAATAATATAATAATAATAATAATCTTAATCTGCAAAATCAATCAAGGAGAGTTTAACGAATTTTTTAAATACTTCACCATGACAATTACATCAATTTAATTTCCTTTGCAATTTTTTTTACAAGTTAACAAATAATAATAATAATAATAATAATAATTAATAATAATAATAATAATAATAAAAATAATAATAATAATAATAATAATAAATTATTTAGTAAAATGCAAGCAAACGTGCCAATTTTTATATATATATATATATATATACTATATAATATATATATATATATATATATATATATATATATATATATATATATATATATTAATATATTATATATATATAATATATATATATAAAATCTTACGTCTGGCACAGATTTGACACTGAGTATATAATGGTCACGACCTTGGCCGATCACAATAAAATTTCTTTCTCTCTAAAATACAATATAATTTTATTTAAAAAGGAAAATTAGAACAAAACATCTATTTATTTATATTGGTCGATTGGTCGAGAAGAGATTATTCTATTTACACTTGCACCTAACAATAACATTAACAACAATAATAATAATAATAATAATAATAATAATAATAATAAATAATAATAATAATAATAATAATAATAATAATAATAATAATAATAATAATAATAAATAATAATAATAATAATAATAATAATAATAATAATAATAACAATAAAGTATATTGTTACAATTTATTATTGCCTTTCTACGTAGTTAAATATTTTTAGATCGTAGCAGATTGACAACCTAACTAGGTAAATGATTTAAGGACGAAGCTTTGAAATAAACAAGAAAATAGAAGAAAAAGGATAATTAACGAGCGCCAGTCTAAATGTGGATACTAATCTTCATTCGCGCATATATATATATATATAATATATATATTATTATAATTATATATATTATATATATATATATATTATATATATATATATAGTATTATATAATATATATATAGTATATATATATAATATTATATATATATATATATATATATATATATATAAACACGAAGCACAGCCAACACATACAACAAAGCGTACCCTTAGTACAAAACAACAAACAAACACAAGAAGGTTATAGGATACAAGCTTCCATTCGTAGACGTTGGTGATGGTACTCACTGCTCATCTCTAACCCAAGGATGGTCCACACTATTTTTTGAGAAATTATTTCACTAGATAAACAAAACATCTACCATAGTCCACCTGACTAAATTACCCTGCAGCATAGTGATCGAATAACAATAATAATTTCATAAAGTATCAATTTATGCAGAGCTCGTTCGCTATTCACGTATACGACGGCTGGAATTAGGGTACGTGTTGAAAATTTTAAAGATTTAGGAAGGCGGAAGATATCTGAACACTTACTCCTCCTGCGCACTTTACCTTTATAAATTTGTTAGCACATACCACAAGGATAGTTAACACGATATTTGAAGGGGGTGCTTTTCATGTTAAATGACATCTTATATATATATATATATATATATATATATATATATATATTATAATATATATATATTATATATATACTTATATAATATATATATATATATATATATATTATTATATATAATATATATATTTATTTAAGGACACAATACCTAGGACGTAAAACCCTAAAGAAAACAATACTTTAAAATTTATCCGGAAGTACGGGAAGTACGAAGAACACACTTTACTCAGATTACAACAAATATCAAAATATCGAATTTTTATTAAAGTTAAAAAATGAAGGAGGGGAGGGGGTGGGGATCGAGTATATCACAAATTGTTTTCTTTGAGGTTTAATTTTATAATATATATATATATATATATATATATATATATATATATATAATTATAATTATATATAATATATATATATATATATTATATATAATATAATATATATATATATATAATATATATTATATGGTAATATATATATATATATATATATATATATATATAATAAATATATATATATAATAATATATATATTATAATTATATATATAATATTATATATATATATATACTATATATATAGTATATATATATATCTGGTATTATATATATTTATTATATATATGAATATATATTATTATATAACTATATATATATATATATATTTATATATTAT
>JABUQX010070251.1:15000-22500 GCA_015478945.1 Trachelipus rathkii | reverse complement strand
TGAGGCACCCAATCAGATCTATAGATTTTTTTTCGGACTCTGTTCAAGTTTTTTTCCAATTGGTATTAGTTTCCACTCATTCTAGAAGTAATTCTGTAATGGATTTTCCATTTTGGCATCCCTAGCAATCTCAACTAATTTGGCAGCTTTCTTTTGGAAAAATCTCTCATTCGGGGATAGACATGTAAATTTTTTCAACAGAGAGCTCGACACAGATGATTTGTTCACAACATGCTTAACAGATTCAACAAAATGTTTTTGTGCTTGCAGACAGAAAAAAGTTTTGTCCTTTTCACAAACATTTTCCAAGTTTCTTAATACCTCATCAGAAAACTGGATTTCTTTCAATGGCAGTAAATGTTCAGTATTAAAAAAAGCAGCATCAATTTTTTTAAATCAAGATCTTTGAGAATTTCTGACTTGCAAATCCTTCCTTTCATAACCAATGATGACAAAACAGAATGCAAGAGATGAATTAATGGTTCTTCTTTTTGGGAAGAAGCCTTGACACTCGTAAAGATATGTAACAAAGTTAAGCTCTGCTTTCATGGTAGGTTTTTTTTAACAACCTCACAATTTTCTGATATCCAGGTCTTTTCATCAGACATTTGAAACTTACATCTTCCCATCTTCAAAAATTTCAAATTTCAAAAAACTTTATTCAATTATTATTTAAAATTATTTTAAACAACCTGAAAATTAAAAATTTAAACAAATTATTTACCTATGTTTTCCAGTTCTTGAGTTCAATAAACTGTTTTGTAGCTAAACCACATTTTTAATTCAGTCACAGGTAAAACGGAAGAAAAAGATATATCCAAGTAACCTACTTGCCCCAAAAAAGTGAAGAAAAGTGAAGAAAAGTGTAAAATTGCTTAAAAAAGTGAAAAAAAATGACTAAGCTAAAAAAAGTGTAAAAAAGGTGAAAAAAGTGTACCGCTACAAGCCCTGTCAGATAGTACCTTATGGTAGCATTAAAAATAGCGATAGGGAGGACTTGGGAGTATGATTTGAAGATACTTGCTGTTTTAAAAGATTAGGAGAAGAATTTGATTCAATTTCCAAGAAAGACTATTGTGTAGTTTAAGTAGGGATTACAGAGTGGACTGGAATTTAAAATCTCTCAAGAGCATGTATAAGAAGATGTGGGGTGGGGTGCGTAAGATGAAAGAAATTAGGATAGTTAAGTTGAATTGCATGCTGTAAGTGAAACCAAAAATCATCAGAAGTAAACCAGTAAGCAGGCGCACCCTCCACTCTTCTTCCATTCTCCATCTGTCTAAAACCTTTCCCTGCCACTTGAACCTCCAATTCCTTCATTACCACATTTATATATATAAATTAAATAGCCAAGGAACATACCACATCCCTGCCTCACTACACTATTATTATTAAACCATTCTTACATATCTCACTATCCCGAGAGACTTTAATTCCATTCAGAAGTTACCACCAACACATTTATCACAAACACTTGCCACAAAAATTTCTTATTAACCATGTCACACGCCTGTTGTAAGTCCATAAAACCTAAGCACAATTTATTCTTCTCTCATTTTCTCAACCATTTGTGTTAATGTGAATATTTGATCTACACAACCTCTATCACTTCTAAATTGCAATATTGGTTTAGCCAATCAATCAGTCCCTCAGTCACTAGAAGCACTCTTTCTAACAAAATATCAGCAATATATCTTCCCTACTACAACACTCAATGAACTAATTCCCATATAGTTCCCTATTCCTTACCCTTCATATATTCCTGCTCTCATCCAATCCTATGGAATATACCCTCCATAAATTTGCCCATTGTTACATAATCTTCCATTCCAGTCAATACAATCTTGTCTCATTCTTGATCATTTCACCAGTAATTCCATCTATTCATGCAAATTTACCATTCTTCAACTTTCTCCCTCTACCTATTACCTCCTCCCTATCAAATACCTTATCCCCAAAATACCTATGTCTTCTTACACTATCAAACCACACACATTCACTATCACCTCTTCATTACTGCCAATGTTATGCAGATTTTCAAAGTTTTCCCTCCACACTTCTCACATCCATTTCATCAGTCATGAAAAAGTCCATTATTATTCATTATTTCTATGGAAGATTCCTTTATTCTCTTTCTTAATGTTTCGTCCTTCCTTCCAGAAGAGCATCCTATTCTCTTGTAGGTTTCCATTTATCCTCCGTCCAAACTGTTCATTTACATCTTTTTTCCTCCAAAGTAATCACCTTTTAAGTCTTCCATTTTCCTCCTTTATATACTTTCTATGCATCTTTCTTTGAACATCATGGCTTTTTACCGAAATCCACCATGCTTCTTCTTTTTTTATTTTAACCGCTTGTCACCTCTTCATGCCACCACTCACTATTGATATTTTATTCCTACTTAGTACACCCAGCTACTTATCTTGCACTGCTAACAAAGGCTTTCTTCTTTGCGTCCAAATTTTTCCAGTTTGAACATTTATTTAAGCGCTATCAATACTTTTCCTTATATACCTTGTTCACTAACTTCTCATGTCATTTCTTGTCTGTCCTGCTTTATCTTTTTTCCTCTCCATCCTTTGCTCAAGAAATTAAACGTAGATAACCAAAGTGACTGAAATTTCCATCTCTAACCCTAACTCCCCTCAATGATTTTTTTAATGTCATTCGCATACTTTAAAATCTCCTCCTTCAACCACCAAAATAATCATACTTTCAACTTCGATATCATCTCTTTTATTCCACTCTGAAACTGTTTATTGAATATCTTAATGCCAGAAGAATGTATTACATATACACATACCACTCACCTCGCAGAAATCAATCACCTTCCAATCATTCCCATTTTCTCCTGCAAACCCAATGGCACCTGTTATACCATCACTTTTTCCATCACTTATCCAATCATTTTAAGCGCCAAAACGAACAATCTGAAGTTACTGCACACCCTGTTCAAAACATCATTCAAATTATCCCAAAAGTCACCCTCTCCTCAACATCACTTTCACATGGACCATTTGTTACAATCACACATACTTCTACCATCTCAAACTTAAATTTAACAACTAGAATTATGGTACTCACAAAATCCACCATAACTCTGTGTAACAGGACACTCATCAGAATCACAACTCCTTCTCTCCCACTTTCTTTCCTCTCCACTCCAGCACAAACGCATTTTACCCCACACCACTCATCTTCACCACTTCCTTCCATCTTTTTTTCAGTTACAGAAAACAAATCAAATTTACCATTCCAAATACATCCATCACCTCTCTCTTCATCATTTACTCCTCTAACATTTTAAGCACCCAGATAATTCATAAAATTCCACCAGAAGATTCAAGGTTACTTATGCTGATGATAACCAGGAGTAAAGCATGCATAAGCATTTCTAGGGTATAAATTAGTGGTAGCTGATCCCTAACCCAATTAACACTGTTCCAATAGTAGTCGCCTACGACACACACAACATACACACAGTGGGAACTCTCCCCCCAAAGCACAGGGATAAATGGAAAAAAGGTGTTGTCTGTAATAGTATTTAATGGTCTATATGTGATACTGAGAGTCTACTCCTGTGTATGAAGTGTAGATATGAACACAAAAGGAGAGAGTCATTTGGCACTGGAGTGGCATGGGATGTACCCTACACCCCAAATACAAAATGTGAATATTCTATTAATATTCTATATTAATTAGGAAATATTATTTACTATCCCTTAGAATTAATCTTTTAAAACATTCTACACTAATAAGGTGGTAAATTTTATAAATATATATACTTGTATATATATATATATTATATATATATATTACACATATATATATATATATAAATATATATATTATATATATATATATATTATATATATATATATATATATATATATATATATATATATATATATATATATATATATAAATATATATATATATATATATATATATATATATATATATATATATATATATATATATTAGTGATGCACTGATACCATGGTATCGGTATCGGCAATTTTGTGAGTAGTAGTATCAGTATCGGTAAAATTTTGCTGATACCCTTTACCGATACCAAACATTTTGCGTCTTTAAATTGATATATATATATATATATAATATATATATATATATATATATATTATAAATAATAAATATATAAAATATATTATATATATATATATAATATATAATATATATATATATTATATATATATATATATATAAATATATATATATAATATATAATAAATAATTAAAATTATAGTACTTCAATCCAATGTTATAATTTTCGGACCATCTTATGTATGTGTTCACTTGTACTTCTCGCGGGAAATTTTGCGGCCTATAACTTAAAGAAATTTAATTTTCTTGATAGGTAACAAAAGTTTATTTTTATTATCACAATATTTTTAGTATTTATTGTGGTAAATAAAATTTTCAAGGAAAAACGGCTTAATATTTTTTATATAAATTATTTAATTAAGTTATTTTCAAAATGCCATAAGAGTACAATGAAAATTGTTTAAAAAAAAATAAGAAATTTTGTTTTATGAACCAAATCGCGTGCTTTCTTTCGAAACAGCCGTTGAAAATTTTGAAAATTTGAAGAGCAATATCCACAATTGTCCGTAATTTCCTGATATATCTGAACCTAGACGTTTTCGCTTTTGTCATTTGTGCTTACGCTTGCTCGGCAAGATATGGTTACACAGTTTTAGCAGCGAATTTCGTGCAAAAAACGTCCGCGATTTCTTACGAAATTTACTTTTGTTTACAACAATTTGGAATCAGCTGTTGTGATGGAAGCCATCGATTTGGAATAAACAGATATAAAAAAAAATGGGTTTAATATTACAATAATTGATCTACTATTGTGATAAAGAGTTTATCTATTTAGAAGAAATTATATTTAAAGCTGATTTATTGAATGAAATATTCATCAATTCAAAAACAGGAATAACTACGCCGTCATATTGCTTTGTCATACATTTTTACGTTGCACATTTTTGATTCGCATTTCTTACGAAATTTTGTAATAATCTGAACATAACGAACGCAAAACAACGAGCATTTCTAACGTTTCGTAAGCACAAATGCAAAAACGAAAACGGGCTGTATTGCAAAGTTGTGTTTCGTTTTTTCATTTGCGCTTACGAATACTTAAGAAATGCCTTGAGTTTGCATTCATCTTTTGTCAAACTAACGCAAATCGCTAAAAAATGTCGATTAGGACGTGCTTATACGCAAAAAATGTAAACAAACAATATGGCGACGTGGTAAGCCCGTTTGAATTTGATGAATGTTTCATTCAATAAAAACTAAAGTATAATTTCTTCCAAATGGATAAACTCCATCACAATAGTTGATTCCAATTTAATATAATTATAAACCATTTGTTATTGTTTTATTTCTGTTTATTCTAAATCGATATGGCTCCATCACAACAGCCGATTCCAATTGTTTGTAAACAAAAGTAAACCTTGTAAGAAATCGAGATCGTTTATGCCTGAAATTCGTGCTAAAACTGTGTAAGCATTCTTACCGAGCATAAGCACAAATGACGAAAAAGAAAACTGTCCTATATTAATATATTAGTATATTGTGATATATATATATATATATATATTATTATATATAATATATATATATATATATATATATATATATATAATATATATATATATATTATATATATATATATTATATATATAATATATATATATATATATCATATATATATTATATTCTACTGACAAATCTCTCTGGCCTCTTGCCAAAAACATCTCTAACAACCTTTGTAAATCTATATTCCTCGTCTTATTCGATCTGAAATGGTTTCTGTTGATAACTTCTTCCACTAAAAAGGCCCATCTCTTTCAGCTCCCTATTTTCCTAACTAACCTGGACGATTCTGGCAATTCTCTTCTCCTTCTCCTCTCAGGTGTCCTATGCCTTTGCCTGTGATTACATTTGATCAGGTGCATGGGCTCCTGATCATGAAATCTACGAACGTTAGGAAGGGGGGTGGCCCGGAGGCGTTCCTCCCCAAGTTTTGAGGAGTGTGCTTCCGTGCTGCTGACCGCCCCTGTTCAACTATATTCTCTATGTTTCAATACTAACACTTTCCATCAGTGTTGGAAGTACGCACATGTCCATCCTATTCCGAAAAAGGAAGCCGCTCTGATTCTTCTAACTATCGCTCTATAGCTCTTACTTTTATTTATCTAAGATCTTTGAAATATTTCTCAACACTCATTTCTTAGATCATCTAGAATCTCATTCACTTCTACCCGATCGCTAGTACGGCTTTCGACGCTCGAGGTCTACTGGCGATATACTTTCCTAAATCTTACTGATTATGTTTTCCGTCTTAGACTACGGAGACCTTGCCGTGGTGCGGCTTAAAAAAAAATCCAAAAGCATTTGACCGGGTATCACGGCGTCATTGCTCTCCTAGCTCCCCTTCTTTGGGTTTTCCTCTTCTTTGCTTACCTATCTCTAGTTTTCTTCAAAAGTCGCCTTTCATATTCGGCTTTGGTTGATGGGAGACTTCTTGTTCTGTCAATGTGGTGTTCCTCAGGGTTCGTTTTTATCGCCTACTTTATTCCTACTTTCTACTAATGACTTCAAACCTGCACATCTAACTCTATCACTCGTATGCTGATGACTCGACCCTTCATTCTTCAACTCATTTCAATTCTACTCCCCCTTTTACTTTTAGAATTGTCTCTCGTCTTAATCTTTCCAATTCTGTTCTCGCCGATCTGAATAGAATTTCCGGTTGGGGTCGTCTCAACCTTGTGAAGATTCAATTTCTTTAAAACCAGCTTTACAACAATCTCCCTCTCTAAGGCCCTGCTACTTTCAACCTCTCTCGACGGTTTCTCTCGTCTTCGCTATTGAACTATATTACATCCTTGGCCTTAACATAAAACAAAAAAATGTCTTGAAAACCTCACAACAACGGTGCTATGGGCGGCCTAAAGAATAACTCGGCGATTCTCTTTAGACTGACTTTTTTTCCTCTTCTCAGCAACTCATTGTTATACAAGGGCCTCATCCTCCCTTGTATGGGGTACTGCTTTCATATCTTGGGAGCTCTGGTTTCACTCGGCTTTTGGATAGATTCGAGTCAATGGCCAAAAGGCTTATAAACTGTTCTGTACTTTCCACTTTGTGGAGAATCGAACCCACTTCACTTAACCCTCTATCTTTGCGGGCATGTTGGTGCTCTACTTCTTTCTATATGGTCACAGCGCAGGTGCTAGATGGATTATCACTCGGGTACCGGACAACCTTTTATGACGCCCTCGTAACCAAGAAGGAGCTGTATCTGCGCATGAGTTTTGTGTTGATATTGGTAACTCCAGGCTGGTTCGCTGCTGTGCTTCCTTCTTTCCTGCCAACTCTGTTTTGTGGAATTCTCTTCCATCTTCTGTGTTTCCTGCTGAATTTATCTCCCTCACTTTAACGCCTGTTTTTGTGATATCTGCGTAA
>JABUQX010070251.1:5000-10000 GCA_015478945.1 Trachelipus rathkii | reverse complement strand
TTATTATATTATATATATATATAATATATATATATATATATATATATATAATATATCCTATATATATATATATAATACTTATATATTTATATATATAATATATATATATATATAATATATATATATATATATATAATATATACTACTATATATATAATATCATATATATATATTATATATATATATATATAAATATATATATATATAAATATAATTATATATATAATATATATAATATAACATATATACTCCCAAGAAGGGCTTTCATCCTGTCAATGGGACCAGCATCTTCCAACTTTATGGCCTCAATACTCTTGATCCTAAAGTACTCTAGAAGACATTTTTGGGGCAATGGTTTTCAATGGTATTCTTCGAGTTATATACTCCTAGGTAGGGTTTTCACCCTCTCAGTAGAACTGGCATATCTTCTTCCATTTGGCCTCTAATTTCTTTCTCCCATAATTCTCCAGAAGATCGTGCTTCTAGGTGCATAAGTTTCCAATGCTGGTCCTGGATTTATGAAAGCCAAAAAATTTAAGGGTCAGTGTAAGGGAGGTTCTAATTTAAATATCTTGGTGCTTTTAAAAAAAGCTTTTCTTTTTGATTGCCAATGTCCTAGCTGATGAAAAATTTTAATGCACATGAAATCAAAGTAAAGAATATTCATTCCTTTTATGGAATGAAAAGTACGGTAGTTAGCAATAAATTTGATTTACTTTAGGTTCATTAATTACTTCTTAAAACTTTTTTCTTTACAGTTTAATATTTTAAATTAAAGATCCTAGAAGAGGGAAAGTATTAACTTTGTCTTACTGATAATATTTTGGGAAACTTTGCTATAAATTTTTCCCATTTTTAATGAGGAAAATTGAAATGACAAACTTATCAAAGGGAAGAAAATTTTGTATAAACAATTAAGACAAAAGAAAATTCCAAATCTAACATACCTATAAAAAAAAAAATACCACAAACCCTACCATTACAGGTAGGATGAAAAAAAATTTAGGTTTAAAATAAACAATTTAAGGAATGAATGTGAGAGTAGGTATATAAAAGAGCGAATGAATTATAAAAATAAAATATTTACAGAATATATAAACTTATTAGCTATTTAATATCTATAAAACTAGTAGCTAATAAAATGCTGCTTAAAATTAATAAATATTTATTAATGTTGTATGTATATAAGCATAACAAATTGAAAAATTATTTGAAATTACATTTAATAATAGTTGCAAAAAATATTAGTTTAAAATATAAATATCATTAGCTTTTAAATCTTAATTTTAGGGTTTTAATTCATGCTTCATTTTAATTTTTTTGTTATTGTGGAAGAATTTTTCTTGTGAAATCACTTTAGTGTCTTATTAACTAAAAGCGAACACAGATAAGCCTCAGTGGGGTGAAACTTTGAAAGACAATTGCTTTCATAACCCATTCTAAATTAAGCAAATTGGTTAGCGTGAGAATAGTGACTAAAGCAAGAAGAGGCAATGTTCCATTGAAACTCGTTAATAAGTCCGATTAATGTACTTTAATATAAGTCCTTGTCATTAAGTACTTTTCATACTTTTTCTGTTAATTAAGCACCCTATATGTAAGCAATTATTACAGAAATATGCTACATAATTCTCTACACAATCCATCATATCGTAAATGATAAATTCAAGAAATGCGAAAGTGTAAAGATAACACTACAATAAGAAATTTAAAAACAATTAAATATTAATAAAAAAATTTGAGTTGATTGTGAATCAGGACATGATTTTTCTTTCTTATAAGACATTGAGTGGATGATGGTGGTGAATGACGATAAAAAAACTAGTGAACTTCCTAAGCTCCAAATTGTTTGTTATGTAGACAATTAACACACTTAATTTTTAATTTGTAGCATCTTAAACATTAGGATTTACCCAAGTTAAATATTATATAAATTCACATTTCATTAAATTTAAGGGGTATGTAATAAAAAGAAATCGTTGACGTGAATTTTCACAATTTTCAAAAAAGTAACTATGAAAATTTTATCAACTGATAGGAAAAATTTATCAGAAGTTATTAAAACAAATATGTCAAGGAACACGAAAGAGCAGTTAAACACTCCACCTAAATATTTCAAGAGAGGGTAGGGAAAGGTTAATGAAGGAAGAAGTAACTGACTGCAGGGAGTTAGAAGGAAGATAACACAAAACTCCTCTCACACATCCTTAGGCATAAAAAGACCAAACAACTTTGAATAGAATTCAATACATAAGTTTCATTAGATTTAACAGTTAGAATAGTTAATATATAATATGAGCCTATGATGTATGGTATACCAAACATGTTTTGGTTCACCATAGTATCACAACACGCTCCCAGCACAGTCAAATATTTAATAGGAGAAAATCCTAACTTGCTTCCCCCTTACACTGGGCTGATAGCCATGTGTGAAGAAAATCATGTGACCAGACTGTACTCGATACTCTTCTTCATATATGGTAATAGTATCTTTTTTTAAACAATTTCAAAACATGGTTTGTTACTTTAAGGGTATGTTACTCGTAGGGGTACATAACTTTCAAGGGTAGCAATCATCAATTCTATAATTTTTAGGTTTTAACAGTTTTCTAAAACAATAGGCAAAACTTATTTTAATCATGAAATACAGGGGGATAAGGGAGGGGTCAAATTTGGAATACCATAAATGAAAAATCGGGATAACCCTTTTATTCATGGGATCAGTACAAAACTTTCGGAGTATCAATAGTTGTGGAAGATAAATATTTTTTTTAGATAAATATTTTGTATGCAGAACGAATTTGCAGTTGAGCATGGGAAAAATTGCCTATTTTCAAAAGTTAAGCAGCCGCGAACCCCTTGCGTTTACTACACATTTAAAAAAAAAAAAAAAAATTTGAGCCTCACCTAGTAGTATGACCTGAAAATTTAGTAATGATCAGACAAATAAAAAAAAAAATTCCTTTTCAAGTTGCGAAAAATAAAAAAATTTGGAGGCATGTAACTTTTTAAATATTTACCTGATTACAATGAAACTACAAATTACACATTTTATATAGCTAGATTAAATTTTTGTATGCCCAACAGTTTTGCCGCTGGTCATGGGAAAACTTTGAAATGTTTCCAATGAATAGCAACAAATCTGCTAGGCATACAAAAATTTATCTAACCTAAAAATGTGTATCTTCCCCATTTACATAAGCTCTGAAAATTTTAAACTGATCGTATGAATAATAAAGTTTTTGTGGTTTTTCATTTTTGATTTGGCCAAAAAAAATTTTTACTGATTGGTGTTGTGCAACATTTTTATTGTTAGTCTAAGAAAATTTTTATAGCTTTTATAACTAAACGATATACACATCCTTTATTTAGATAAATTTTTTGTTTGCCCAACAGTTATGCCGCTGGTCACAGGAAAACTTTTTAAAATTTAGAAGTTCTCCCAAGAGCAGAGGCCAAACCGTTTACCTAAATTCATCTAAACAAAATATGTTATCTTCCCCAATTATATATGCTCTGAAAACTCTGTAACAATCGGATATGTAATAAGAAAAGTTAAAGCGATTTTTCAGTTTTTTAGCTACCAAAAAAAAAAAAAAAAAAATCAAAAAATTGGTGGCACTTAACTTTTCATTTTTTTCATCTTATTAGAATTAAATTTTTACAGCTTGTACAATTCAGTGACACACACATTTTTTCCTTTATATAAATTTGTTGTATACCCAATGATTTTGCCACTGCTTACAGTTCAACTTTTGGCTTTTACACTAAAAAAAAAAAAAAACACATTTTTTTAACATTCAGCTGCTATTTCAGGGTATAGCAAAAAATCCAAACACTATTTTATACTTTTCTTTTTTTTTGTTTTCAATTTTATATTCGTTGCACTTAGGGTTGGGAAAGGAAAAAAACAAGCTCGTTTTTTTCCAAAAAAAAACGTTTTTTTTTTTCATGAAAAAAAACAGCCTGAAAAAAACAGTAAAAATGTGTTTTTTTCGTTTTTTTCAATTAAGTTGTGGAAATTACATGTTTGAACAATTATATTATAAATTTTAGCAAATATGCTCTAATTGGACATTTTTTTTGTTCCAAGTTCCTAAAGGTTGGAAGCCCTTGCAGTTTGTGTTCAAAAATTTGTTATGGCATTTTCCATATTTTTATTTTATATTCTTGAATTTTGATATTCATAATGTTTTGTTTTTTGTGGCTTCATTAATGTTTTCTTTAACTCTGTTTCAGCTTTCAGTACATTTTTCATAATTATTAATCAGCATTTAGAAAAGCCATGTGCAACAAAGTTGAATGTGATGTACTTTTAAGGAACATAAAAATGGTAGACACAAGAGCCCCTCCGCATGGAAATATACTTTTGTATGTGTATACGTTTGCAAAACCTAGATTTATTGCTCATAATCTAGAACTAGAAAATTCTGAAAATTTGCAACTGAGAGAGATGATTATGCTAAGGCAGCTAAGTTAAGAGTCCTTTTACTGCCCCTGCTCCTTCAACACTGTCATTCTCACACCGATACTTCATATGCTTGAGATATCAGGACTTATCGTCATATCAAAATATAAATGTGCTACACACTGAATTGAGCCCAGTGATAATGGCTTGACAGTAGTCACAGCCACATAGTCAGTACTCATGTGGATGGATCTGGGAGTGGGGATATGCATTAGTGAATCAAAAAGCTTATATTCCAAAAGCGCAAATATTTATTTTAGTCATTCACTCATCCTCCATTTCTTCGTAGCTATAATTTTAATTTCAATATTTTTATTATTTCATTTGACCAATCACCTTTGAGCTTTTGTCATCAGGACTCAGTCTATAATAATAACATACGATTAATATTAAAGTAACATTATAAATATGATTATATGATACAATGTAAAATACATAGTTAAATTAGAAAGTAGAAGCCTACAAACAGTTAAATTAGAAAGTAGAAGCCTACAAACAGCAGTCTGCAGGCTACAACCCTACTGTAAATTGT
>JABUQX010070249.1:0-31090 GCA_015478945.1 Trachelipus rathkii | reverse complement strand
TTTAATATTATATATATATTATATTTTATAATCTATATTATTTATATATATATTATCTATAGTCTTAAGCTTATTTATTATTATTAGTATTATATTGTATTATATATATTCTGTCTCTCTCTACTATATACTATCTCTACAATGATGTTCCATTGTACTTTAATTAAATATATGTATATTTATTTACTGGTTACTAATATCTCTTACGGAGGTTCTCTATCTATATATATCGTCTTATTAGTTATATACTTATATCATTATTATTCTTACTCGTTCTCTGTATTATATATTATAGTATAGATAATATATAATATAGTATATCATAGTATATAGTATATTATCTGATTTGTTAATCTAAGTCTTTTCTTAATATATATATCAATCTTTATTATAGTATATATTATATAATATATTACTATATTTGCTTATATATATATATTATACTTACTATCTGATATATCAGGTATGTCATGATTCTTAAAATCTCTCTTACTATGTTCTAGACGTCTTCTATAATAGTATTCTATTTATATATCTATATTTATATATCGGGTGATATAGTATATAATCATAGCGTGTTCTCGTATACTTCTTCCTCTCGCGATCTACACTTACTGAATCTTTCATTACTTTCTCTTTCTTTGATGTTGGGTCGGTTTTGAGACCTTCGGGTTTCTTTCTTTAGTATATATATATAGATTCTATTTGATATATATATATATATATAATTCTCTATTATTATATATATCTTCTATACGTTATTATTATAGTCTATTACTCGTTCTCTTACTTATTATCGTATATTCTTTATATAACTTATCTTATATAGATAAATTTCTTTATTTTTCATTACTTTATATATATATTTACGTTTTATTCTGTTTTATATATTTCATTGACTGTACAATCTTTATAAGTATATATTATTTAGTTATATATTTTATACTTTATTATTCTTTCTTATATATATATAATTTACTACTATAATTTATAGTAAAATATATATCTATATATTATATTTATACTCTTTATATATTCTCTATTATTATTCTATTAATTCATATATTATATATATATACAAATATATATGTTTATATTTTTATTTATACTCTTTTATATATTTATTATTTATTAATTATATATATGTTGTTTTAGTCTTATTATAGTATTATCATCTTTTATTTCTTATTTGTCTATATTATATATATTATAATATATATATTATTATTATAATTTTTATAACTTATTTTATATAATATTATTCTTATGATTATATATATATATTTGTATATGAATTATGTTTAGCTTTTTATCCGCCCACTTACATTTCCCTCTTATCAGTATCCATGGTGACTTATCTAACGTATTATCTTTTTCTAGTCACTCATGTATTATTTCCTATAATATAGGACCAGGTTTGTTTTATATATTGGCTCTAGTACTTTAACCTATCGATTACCTTGAGTTTTTCATAGTTTATACTTGTTATTACTTTTGTATTCTCATTTATTGGTTTATTATATTATTACTATAGTTCTGAAAATTATATAAGATATATTATGATCCTTGTTTTGTTTGTATTACATATTATTTATTGTTTTTGTGTTTTGTTTTTGAGGTGCTATTTATTACGTTATGGTATTTCACGGATTATATTATGTTATATAGTTTATATATTATCGAGTAATTTAGATACATAAGTTAGGTGTTTAGTCATTACAGTTCTATATATATTTTCTTATTTTTTATTTTTATTAATAGTATTATTATGGATAACTTATATGTAATAATTATTCAATATTCATGTTATTATTATTATTATATGTCTATATTATTATACTATCTATATATATATTTATATTACTTACTCATTTTTATCTTTATATATTTATATATATATTTCATGTTCATATTATTTTCTTCATTTTTATTATATTCTTAATTGACATTCTTATTATCTTCAAATATTATTTATTTAACTATCTGTATATGTAAATTGAAACTATGTATGTTTATATATATATATATTATTCTATTTTAATAGTATGTTACTATCTTCTATATATTTATTTTCATGCTATATCTTATATTCTATATATTATCTATTTATTTCTTATATTATATTTATATATCTTCTTTCTGATTATATTATTTATTGATTTTTTTCTCTTTTTTATTATTATATATATCTATATTCTATTATTATATATGATATATCCAATGTTATCGACTAATTTTAATAGTCTTTATTATATATTATATCTATATATCTATATATTATTATTTATGTATATATCTTCTTTATTATTCTTATTATCATATATATTTATTTATTATTCATACTAATTTACCCGTTTCTTTATTTATTATATTATCAATATATATATATTTATTATAATATTTATTTTCTTTTATGTCTTTCAATTTTATATTCTTAGATATAAGTATCACATATGTTATCATTATTTATACATTTTTGTTATTATTAAATTATCTTATGTATTAATTATTCTTATGGGTTCTAGTTTAGTCTTATTTTAGTATATTACAGTTATTATACTCATTATAATTAGTTTATTTCTTTTTATTCTTATTCTTAGATTTTGAAGCATTATCTTTAACAATTTCTCTTTCTTATCTTTTTTTATTTTAAAAAACATAAATTATCTATATTTTAAAACTTATTTCTTTTATATTACTCATTTATTTACCTTTCATCTTCCTTGTAAACTTGTTCTTAATTAATTTATTTTATTTTATTATTTTCATTATATTTGCATGACGGGGACAATAGTCTTTTGATGAGCGCATGAGTGCTTCTATTCTTATACTTTTTTTTTGCAATTATTTTTACTCTTAAATTATTTTATAAAAGTTACTTTTATACTTTTATTCATTATTTAAAATCATTATTTATTATACTGTTTGTTAAGAGTATTTAATTTGGTTTCTTTTTTATTTCTTATTCTTTATATGTTTATATCGTTATTGTCAATCCATATCTTTCTTTCTCTTACTTTTATTTTTTTTATTTTACTTCCTTTTCTTTTATTTTATACAATATTATATGTACTACTTTAACAAACTTTTATTTCTTTACTTACATGTTATTATTAATGACTATATATATAGTATAAGCTTTTGTGGAAAGAACAGTCTTATTTCTGTTATTATTATTTCTTTTTTATGATATTCTTTCATTTCTTTATATAGATTATTTTTTTTTTTTTATATTATTCTTCTTTATTATTCCATCTCTTCTTTTTTTTATTCATTATTTTTCACCTTTCTTATTTTATTATTTTTTTTTCTTCTAATTTTTATTATTTACTTTTATTTTCTTTATTTATTCTTTTCCTTCTTCTTCTATTCTCTTAATTAGTTTTATCAAATATATATTTACATTGATAGTATATATTTTATTTTTACGAGATATTAATATTATTATTTATCTTATATATATATATACTATATAATGATATAGAGTAAATATCATATATACATATATTAGGGGCTATATTAATAGTATAATATTTAATATATATATAGTGTTTTCTATGATTATAGTCGTTACTTTTGAGGTGAGTCTTCATCGTGGGTGATTGTTTATGTGTTTATCTTTGTATAATTGTATTTAAGTTAGGTATTAAAGGTCTTTATTGACGTTATGCACCTAGTTTCTCGTCTTGTGTACTTTTGTTGAGTCTATACCTCTTCTTATATGTATTAGTGAGCTATATAGTTTTAGAGCTGTTTTATATTATATTTATTATCTCATTGTGAGATTTATATAGCCCTATATCATACCGCCTCATACTAGTTTTTATCCCTATATATCTATGTTACATAACTTATTTATAGTGATCCGATGCTTGGATAGTATGTATATTATCTACTTTTTATAGTATGTATACCCTTCCTAATTAGTATTTAGTAATATTTAGTTGGTGTTTCGGTGGCGGGATGGCTTGTTATTATGAGTTTATTATAGTAATATATATTATTGTTTCTGATTGTAGTATAGTTTATCAGGGGCTGATATAGTTAGGTGCCATTTTATACTATATATACTTTTAGCCTCTTATTTGTGTTTAGTTGTTTACATTATATATTATTCTGATGTTATTTATTGTTTCTTTAGGTTTTATCTTTTTGTTATTGAGTGAGTTTGATGTAAGTAGGTTTCTTTATATATATATTTTCATATTTTTCTAGATATATACTGCTTATTTTATGAGTGTGAGTAGTCATTACGTGGTATCTAGAATATCTATCGTGAGATCTACACGATATTCTAGTGAGGTATCATCTTGATCTAAATTGTATATATATTATATCTTCTGTTTATATATATATTAATCTCTTAATATATATTATTCTATATAGTATTATATTTATTTTTTTTATATTATTGCCTATTATTATTTTTAATTAATTCAGGTATATATAGTTGAGAGATATATATATATCTTATAATAAATATGTTATTATATCTATTTTATATAGCGTATATATTTATTATTTATTATTAGTATATATTTTATAGTATATAGTTATCTAATATAGGTATATACGTAATAACGCGTAAGTTGAAATGGCATTATGAGATGCTGTTACGTCGTGTGGTCTGTCGAAGCTTGGTTCCGATTCCTCCTGGAATCTTCCATCTTCCTTCTTGATGTTGCGTCGTTGAACCCTTCGGGTTTCTTTTTTGATGTTGCGTAGTCGATTCTGCTCGGGTGTTTCTTTGCCTTTTAGAGTTTCTCATTTTATTCTTTGGTTGTCCATGTTTTTGTTAAAAACATCTTCGTCCGAATGCCTGAAACTCATCGAAAGGTACGCTCTTAGATATTCTAAAAAAAATATAGTTTTATAGTTTCTTGAAACGTTTCTATGTAAAAGGTTGTTCGTGATTTTTCAGTCACCCCGTTGACCGTCTGAGCTCGTGTTTTCGCATACTATCCGACTTAACACTTCCTTCGCCTCAGTGTGTGCATTTGTGTGATAGGAAATTAATGACTTTGAGTTAGCTTATTGTTTCTATAATTTTTCAATTTCGATAGTCGCGTATCCAAAAGCTATACTTTGGTGTCGGAACATCAGTAAAATATTTTTCAAATACTGCTATCGACAAATGCAAACACCTTTGGTTCTGGTTCGAGTTATTTTTTTGGTGTCACTATGCTCTGTAGTCCGATTCGTTCACATGAGGAGTATTTTACACCCTTTAAGGCTGAGTCCTTTCTAACTTAAGCTTTTAAGCAGACTGGATGTTTTGGCAGCGAGGCCATCAGATTAATTTTCTTTAACACACTAGGAGTTGCTTGAGTTTATTAGGGAGTGCTTATGTTATCCCAGTCTGTAAGAATTCCTATGAGAAATAAAATAGCGTGGGTGGTCCTAATTAGAGCGACACGCTCTGCTCTTTAACAGAGCGCTGATAGATCTCAATTAATGGCTTATACACGGCTTAATTCAGTTGCTCTTATTGTTCTGTGTCGTTTCACTAAATCTCTCAGTCTATTTTTATTATTTTGTAGTAATTGCTGCATTTTTAAAGTCTTTGAACAGTTTTGCTTTTGCAGCTACGTTGTCTATATCTAACTCTTCCTTTTCTGTTATTTTTATTCTCTATGCGAAGGGCTATGTACCGACTACTGTCTTATAATGCACGAATCTTTCAGCTCTAGTCCAACTTATTCTGGATTTGGATTTGTACTCGAAAAGAATAAAAATTTATGCATTCATTTCCAGTTGTAGAATTGATGGAACAATATTCTTTATATTGCTTTATAGCCAAATCTTTCCCTGTTTGTAGAGTTGTACCTTTTTCAAACAGTCGTAACATCTAAAATTATACTTTCTAAATTGTTAATTTGTGTCTTGGTTTTCGCACGATTTCTCCCATATTCAGGTTATTGAACTTGGAAAGTAGCATTCCGGCGTCTCTTGTTTTTCTCTATAAGAGTGAGAGTAATTCAGATATATATTATTAGTTTATGCTATTTATGTAATTTCTTAATATATTGGTGATTATTTTTCTTTGATGTTATGATATTTTTTTATTTATATGATTTATTTATTATTACTTAATTATTTACGTTATGTACTGGGTTAGGTTAGTTATGTTAGTTTATATATGTTGGATGAGGGTGAGTAGTTATTGCGTATCTGTTTCAGTGATTTTTTGCTTTTTATTATATTGAATAGAATTGATGTTGTTATTTGTTTGTTGTTTCTTTATTATTTTTTAATAATCAAATGCTAATGGAAGTTACTTATTTGGCTAAAGCTCATAACTACGATGGCAATACTCTATTTTAAATAAATAATTTCCGACGGGAAATTACTGATTATGCAACATTAATTGACTAGCAAGCACTCAATCCTTTTCGCGTTTCCATCCATTTTACTTCCATTTAATAATTTATAGTGAGAGAAGAGGAGAGAGATTGCGAGAGATGAGATTGAGAGAGATGAGAGGAGGAGATGAGATTGAGAGAGAGTAGAGTTTATGTAGTAGAGAGAGAGTAGTTGAGTATGAGAGAGAGAGAACCTTCTTAAATGTAAATCTTCTGATAAAATGAATTTGAAATAATTCTAATTATGGTTATTAAGTATTCTAAGAATATTAATATGGAACATTAAAGATTTGGTTTTAAATTAGCTCTTTATTTATTTATGATGATTTATATATATATTTTATTATTTTATTTTTATTTATTTACATTTATATTTCATTACTATATATACTTATTATATTATGTTATTTAGTATATTATTTATTATTATTTAATACATTATATTATTATTATTATATTATTATTTATATTATTATTATTATTTTATATTATTATTTTTATTAGGTTAATAGGTAGGAAAAAAATATATATTTTATAGTATTTTATATATGATATATTATTTATTATTATTATATTATACTTTTTTATTTTAATTTCTTTATTAATATTATTAGTTTTATTATTTTATTTATTTTGGTATATGTTATTTATAGTATATTTAGTATTGATATGTTTTATTTTATATATATATATTATGTTTATACTATTATTTCGTATTTCGTGTTATATAATATATTTTATATTACTAATTTTGTATATTATATAATATAATTTTATTTATTACATTTTATATTATACTATATTATGATTATTTATTATAGTATATTATTATTATATATTATTATGTTTATATTATATATTTAGTATATTACTGTATATATTATATATCATATATTACACAGAAAAAATATTTGTTTTTTTATTTATATAGTTTTCTTATATTTCTGTTATAGCATTATTATAATGATTTTTTATATTTTTATGTTGATTATTCTTTTTATGTTTATTATTTTAAAAGTGCAGTAGTCTTACTTTCTTATTTATATTTGTAGTGATTATGTTATTATTCGTTAGTTTTTATGTTTTTTTGTAAGTGCTATTTATATTTTCTTTTTTTTTTATATATATTTATCCTTTATTTCTATAGTTTATATGGTGTGTATGATATTCATATGTAGTGGTATTTTATTATTAGTTACGTAATCTGGGTTTTACATTAATATATAAATTATATGAATAGTATCTTATATATATTGTTATTATATCATAATATATATCTTTATATTTTTATATTATTATTATAGTACTACTATATTATTTAATTCTATTGGTATCCCATCTTCAGTTATGTATATGCTTATGTATGTGTATGTATACTCTCTGTTATCACAGAGTGGTTATAGGTTATTTGTATTATCATTTGTAGTTTTTGTATTTATTTAGTTAGTTATTTCATATTTCATTATTTTTGATTTTGTTTTTTTGTATTTATTGATTTTTTATTATGTATTAAATTTTTTGAGATTATTTTTAATATTTTTTTTATTTATTTTTTTGTTGTATTTATTTTATTTATTTTTATATTTTATTATATTATTATTTTTATTTTTTAATATGGTGTTTTTATATTTCAGATTATTTATATTTATTTATTTATTTTTTTTTTTTTATATATATAGTGTATGTATTATATATATATTTTGTAGCTGATTATTTTAACTTTTATTTTTTATTTTTCATGTTTTTTTTTTTTTTATTTGATTATTTTATGGTATATTTGTGTTTGTTTTTTATGTCTTTGTATTAGTATTTTTTTATTTTATTATTTATATTATATTTGGGTTTTTATTTTTTTGTTATATGTCTTGATTGTTTTGTTTTCTTTTTATGGGCTCTAGATGGGCGCCGATGTATTTATATATTTTAATATATGTATATTTAGTTATATATATAGTTATAATATATATCTTATTTATTAATATATTTAGTTTATAATTTATTTTGATGGTTTATTTATTATTATTTATTAGTTTATTTGTTTTTTTATTAAAGTTTTTAGCTATATTGAATAGATAGAATAGATATGATTTTAGGATATGATTATGATGTATAGTATAGATAGATAGATTAGATAATTGGTAGGTAATTAGAAAACTAGATAGATAGATGGGATAGATAGAATATGATATTTGATAGATTGATCTTGAGAGTTTAGATTAGATTGATGAGCAATTTCTGATAGTTCTGGTTGAAGTTATTAGCTGTGTGTTAAAGGTAGTATGGAGTATGGATGATTTTAGATAATGGTGAAGCTAATGTCGCCCTTTGCATGACTCCGAGACCGTGCGCCGCAGTTTCGCGAATTTTATAGTAGATATATAGAGCCATATATCCCTTGATCAAGAGTTTGGACGCCCAACCCCCTCCTCCGATCCTTCCCATTGTTTGTTCAGTTTGTGTAGGAACTACAACACAGTAGCTCTTACGTTTCACTTCTTGGATAGATAGCTTAGATTGATAGTGTTGTATAGATAATTTATTGATTATGATAGATAGATATTGATAGAGTAAGTATTGTAGATGGATAGATTACGATTTGATAGATAGGATAGATGAGATAGATAGATTATAGATAGATAGGAATTTGATAGATAGATAGAGATGTTGGATAGTTATTCGCTAGAACAAGATTATTTAAGAAAATAAGATTATATATAGTTTTTTTGGTGTGAATATGATATATAATCGTGAATAGTTTAAAAAGATAATCAATGATTCACGAATTATTGAAGTTTTTTGTTATATAATGGGAATCATGTATCTGACGTTTTGGAGATTTTTATTGATGTACGTTTTTTTTCTGGAAGTACATTCGTTTCTTTCTGTTCAACTCTTGCATTTCCAAGCTCAGCAATTGTTAACAATGCGAAGAAATAACGAAGTGACAAGGGTTCTCACTTCAAATTTTGGGAATGATTTCTCCTCAATTATAATACTTTTACATGTTGTATGATTATATTATATGATAGTAAATTAGTAAACTATATATATATTTATATGATATGTAGTATTATGATCGCATATTTTATTTATTATTGTTATTAATGATAGTTCTATTGAGAATGTAATTTATAATATATGATATATATAAGTATATTATTAAAGATATTTTGTGATTTAATATGAGTAGAAATAATATATACGTTATATATTTTTATATATATATATATAGATTATTGTTTTCAATATGAAGATATAGTATGTATTAGTTATATATATATATATATATGTGTATATTTATATATAGTATATATGTTTATATGAATTTTTTTATTATGGATATATAGTTTGTGTTTAAATTTATTTTATGACGTATATTTATATATAGTATCTATATATATATATATATATATATATATATAGTATATATATATATTATAGTCCCCACTTTTTCAATAGTAACGGTAGTAGTTATATATTATTATAAGTATATAATTAATACAAATTTATGCCGCTACAGTGGCACAAACGGTAGAGCTACCGTGAGTCGCATAGGCAAGGGTTCGAATCCATAGTTCGGCCCTAGGCTAAAAGTTGGCTAGAAAGTTCCCTCCTTGACAGCTAGGGCTATGCACGTGAGGTGTGGAATTGTAAAAAAATATATATATTAGTATACTATATCATGAAATATAGTATATTAATGCGTACTAGTATAATATATAGTATTATAGTGTATATACTATAGTATATATATATATACTATAATATATTGAGTGAGTATTACTACTAGATGTATAAGATATACCTATCGTGTACTGATATGCAATATATATAATCCCTACTATCAGGGCGGCGACTCTCAGAAACTTTTTTAATACTCGGGCGGTCGTCCTCTCTCTCTCATCCTCTCTCTCTATATAATACTAGATATTATACTATATTATACTATAGTATATATATATATTATAAGGCTATACTATATATATAGTATAGTATGTGTATATAGTATATATATTCATGTATATATATATATATAATATATACATGTATATATATATATATAATATATATACTATAGTATATAGATAATAAATTATATATATATTATAGCCGTTTAAAATAATTACTTAAAAAATAGCCCTCACCTTATTTATACATAAAAAGAATGTAACTAAGAGATGCCGAAAGCCACAATGTCATACAATTTTATGTTCTAAATCCACACACTCACACAATCTCCACTAAAGTCTTTGATTCGATGCACGAAGAAACACCTTTAAATAATTTATTGAAATCGTGATGATTACTTACCCTTTTTGCTTCAATTTCACATAACAGTTTTATCCACTTATTGAAGTACTACTTTTCACAGTCATTCTGGACGCAAAATTTTGCTAAAATAATAAAACTCACAAATTTATCATAAAATTTTGTAAAAGATAGATCGTTTCTATAATGTTAACTCGTGCTAATCACGAGCAAAGAGTCGCCTCTTGATTATATATATATATATATATATATATATATATATATATATATATAATTATATCAGTATATATGTAATATCAATAATATATATATATATAATATTATATATAATATACTAGTATTTCTTTTTATATAATAGTTCCTAGAATATATAGTATGATATATATATATATGTAGAGTAGTGATAGTATTATAATATATATATATATATATCATATATACATATTATGAGTATCAAAAAAATATATTAATATAAATATGTCTATATATATATTAATAATGATAATATAATAAATATATACATAGTATATAATATATATATATATAATTATATTATACTAGTATATATATATATTATAATTATATATATATATATATATATAATATATATATAATATTGGGATTCAGTCTATGGTAATAATACCATATAAAAAAAGACGTATGAAAAGAATAAAAATCCATCTCGATAACTGTGCTTGACACACTATTCAAAAACTGTCCTGAACAAAAATATCCCGAATGGACTGAAAATTTTTGCCTGTCTGGATTTATTTTAATTAATAAATCAATTAAACCAAAATCTTGGAATTTCAAATTCGAATTTTTTTCCCTGAATTATTCATCATATGTTTATACAATATATGTACAACCTATATATATATTATATATACTATATATAATATATATATATATATAGGTATAATATATATGGTATAGTATATATATAATATATATATACTATATACGTTATATATATATAATATATATAAATAATATATATATATATATATATATATATATATATATATATATACTATATATAGTAATAATATATATATATATAATATATTATATATATATATATATAATATATATATATATATATATATATATAGTATATATTATATTTATAGTATACATTATATTTTTATATATCTTTATATATTATATACAGTATTATATATATATATATATATATATAGTACTATATATATATTATTAATAACTAATATAATATATATATTGTATATGGTAAATATAATAATATATATATATATGATAAGCTAAATATATATATAGTATATGTATTATTATAGTATATATTAGTAGTACGAGTATAATATATATATACTGTATATTATTATTGATAGTACATATAATATATATTATTGATATATTAGTATATATATATATTCTATATATATAATATATATAGTAGTATATTATAGATATATCATATATATGTAGGTAGTCTCTATAGTATAGAGTAGTGTGTACTGTTCTGGTTACCAATCTTATGATTATAGTGTTATTATATATATATTATAGTATATTAACAGTATTATATATATACTATATGGTTGTCCAGAACGCTCCGAGCACTAGCCGCATAGGGTTTTGAAAAGAAAATTGACATTAATAGGTTAATAGGTAATACTTTATTTAGGATCATAAACATCATGCTGCAATACAGAGTGAGCACTATTACATTAAAACATGCATATATTCACTTCACAACACAGTCTTTTACACTTTTAGGGGTTTTATGGGTGATCATTTGGCGTTTAGTTGTTATTGCATCAATTAAATCATCAAGGGTGCTTGGACAATTCTGGTTCACATGAAAATTGAGATGACCTCAAAGGAAGTAGTAAAGTAGGGTAAGATTGGTTGTCGTGGTTGCCACTCCATGGGCTCTCTCTCCGTCATTCTCTTGATATTTGTAAAGTCTGTCCAAATGTTGCCAGACCTTACAAGCGAAATGTGCTGGAGATCCATCCTGCTTATAAAAGAAGTTCTGTCGTCGACGCATGGGAACATCCTCAAGGTAGTCAGACAAGAAGATCTGCAGGAATTCTAAATAGGCTTTACTGGGTGACATTAATCATTGAAGAATTATGGGCCAATGATTTCCTCCTTACAAATTCCAGCACAAACCATGATCCTCGGATTGTGCTGATGGTGTCCCTCCTCAATCCAACCTGGGTTGTTATCTGAAAAATAGCGCATATTGTGCCGGTTCACCTGGCCATTTAAATAAAATATAGCTTCATATCTGAAAAAAATTGACGAATCTATAAGTTGCCGCGTCACTGTGCCATTCACAAAATTTCCATTCCGCCTATCTTGTTCTCACGCTTGTTAGGCTTGACAGGATAATAAACTTTGTGCCGGAATGAAATTTGTAACGACGGTCATGAGAATACGATTCCACATCTGAGTGATTTTAAGTTATGTTAACTTCCCTGGCTTACTCTTACTGACTGGATTTTACAGGACCTTTCACCAACATTGCGCCAAAACTATAGTGGATATTTCTTCAATAATTGCACTCTTTGGTTGCCCACATCTCGGACGGTCAGCTAAGGAGCCAGTTTCTTGGATGCGTTTGATTAGACGAGCAGAACAGTCTCATGGCTCAAATGGTTAATCTCTCGGGGTGGCAGCGTTGAATTTCAATCCAGCTACGTGAGCGTGTGTAAACCCCTTGGTCTACCAAACATGAAAACAAGTTGAACTCTTTCTTCTCTTCTAAGCTTAGTTTCTCAGCCATAATGCAACCGTGAAATCAGAAAATAAAATTGCGTCAAGTATATTATTTCGAAACTGTATGGTGCGGCGACTTCTGGGAAACGAGCCCTGAATATTTATAATGTCTATATAGTATATATTATATATATACTATATTAGTGATGTGATATATATGTATGAAGTGACTATTGAGTAAAGGAACTGAAGTGAAATCACTAACTATATATATAATAGTTTATATATATATTAATATAATATAATACTATATATATGTATAATATATAAGGTATACTCGTATCATGGAAATCATTTTTTTCCAAACAAAAACTCATCGCCTAACTTAAACTAAATTATAATGTTTAATCATTATATTGTCAAATTATAGTGGTTGTGAGACCCCTAGATAGACCCCTAGAAACAAGCTATCCCCCCTTGAAAAAAATTGGGAAAAATAAGAAATAGCAATACAATATTCTTTCTTCAAAGTGTTAGCTCATTGGGGCCTGATACTAAGGTATAAGTACATATTTCTACAGAGCACGCTCACATCAAATTAGTCGTAAGGTACGAGTAGCAAAAGTATCCGCCGCGTTGACATAATCCACGTATTCCCCTGCAGAGATTTTTATAGCAAAGAGTGAAATGAAATCAAATTATTACTGTAATGTGTACGCTTAATAAATTTCGCATCCTTTAGTTTTTAATTTTGACTGAATATTAAATGTATATATATATATATTATGTAGTATATAGATATAGTTAGTATGATATAGTAATATATGACTATTATATAATAGTAGCTTAGTACTATATATATATATATAATATAGTATATATATACATATATATAATATATAAATATATTATGATAAGTAATTGTAGCATAGTATGATAGTATAGTATATATAGTATATATAAGGTAATAAGAATATATAGTTATTATTATATATATATAAGTATTAGAATATATATATAGTATATATTATATATATATAGTCTATTATAGTAACTATAATTATAATATAGTATAATATAGTATATAATAATATATATATATATGATATATATTTATAATATAATTTATATATATATAAGAAGTTATATTAATTATATCTATAAAGTATTATATATATAATGTATAATATATATATATATAAAGTGAGTATATTGATAAGTATATATATATAGCAGGTATGTAGGTATATATTTATATATATACTATGATACTATAATATAATATAGTATTATATAATATAGTATCACCTCGTATATATATCATATGAATATATTACTATGTAGTATATATATAGTAGTGTATCGTGCGTGATGATAAGGTAGAAGTACTATATTATATATAAATTTATATTATATAGTATATATATACATGTATTATATATATATATGATATGTTATCTGTTAGGGTATGATTATATCAATCGTAAATATATAGAAGAAAATTAACTAACATACAAATTTCCAAAAAAAAAAGCGAATAACGGGCAGCTTCTTAAAATTTACCTTTTAATAAATCAAAAAGGTTATTGAACCAGTATTTTTTTTTTTTTTTTTTTTTTTTTTTCTAAAAATTACTTAAGTTCTCTCAAGAAGATATTCTCCTAATCGTGGTTGTTCGAATATCCAATTTTTACTTATGAAGCTTGCGTAACAACATTTACTGCATGCCCTTTTCCCAATCAATCATGTTGGAATAATCATTTACAATACAAGTTTAATGTTTTAGGCAGTTCAAAAACTATTGCATTGGAATTCCTTAATCTTGTAGAATAATTCGCTGAACAGCTAAATCTTTTATCTCTTTTTCTTGTGTCAGCTAAAGTTGGCAGCGTAATACACATTACTCAGAGAGGGGCAAAAGACGAGTTGTGTTGCGTTAGTGATCATATGATTTCAACAAGAGCACGCTTCATAATCATAGCATGTTTTTTTTTATTCACGGTTTTAAGTATTCACATCAGGTACCAAAAATTACGTGCAAAATCAATTAAATTTCCTTTGGATGTGATCTTATCCAAAACCACCCTAGTGCGTCAAATTTTATTATTATTTTTACTAGATTTTGAAGAGCTTTGCTTTTAAAGTTTTGTGAGAAAGTATAACCTAAGATCACGTTTGCTATTGTTAGCCATCTGGCATGATGAAGGCTGCCTAGAAATTTCTTGGTTAATGATAACGATATATTCCCTGATTTGACACTTGATACGTATCTTACCTTCACAAAACACACAGACAACATAATTTTATCTGCAAACAAGAAACTTAGCATATTAATAAACATCTATGGCACAGACTTCACAAACAATAAACCAGCATCCACCAAAATAAACAAACAATACATTCGCCCGATACTAAAATACGATTCTCCAACTGACTAAAAATAACATGAAAAAACTCCAAACGACGCAAAACAAAGCTCTAAGAAGCATAACAGGATGCCTATCAACAACACCACAACACCTTTACGAGGTGACCAAAATTCTACCCATAGACACACACCTGGACATGATAGGCACAGAATTCTATTCCAAAACCTAAACACCCCAACACCCATGCAATATTGCACTCTCTAACCCCACCCACCACAGACTCAAACAACCTCCTTCTTCACCAGCTCTATATTGCAAACAAATTCTGAACAATATTCCATCACTACCAAGATTAGAGGGCTGACCGAAAATAACACAACATACACCAAACAAATCTACAAGGCACTCACAGAAAACTACTTAAGACGAAGACCACCAAACATTTTAAACAAACACCCAACAGAAAAAGTAACAGAATTCAACTCACTTTCAAGAACCAGTCAGTCATAATGTGCAAAGCTAAGTTGCGTTCACCACCCTAAATTACAATACTACAAACACAGATTCAACCTTAACCAAACCACCACAAATATTTGTCAAAACTGTAACAAGGTTCCCGAGGATACATCCCACTTCTTTCTCTCCTGTTTAACTAACTCTCAACATAGATCAACATGGAACATATCATGCCTGGAGGACCTCTGGAGGAGACCGGTGGCGTCGGCGGGATACCTTTACGTGGTGTGACCTCTTCCATGATGGGGTGGTCAAGGGTGTGAAAGAGTAGAAAAAAAGTTATATTATAGTATATTGATATTTGGTACTTATATATATTATAGTATACTATATATAATATATATATATTATATATATATGTTAGTATATATATATGATAATATATATAGTAGTGTGCATATACATTTGTATATGTATATAGTATATATTATATAGTATATAAGTATAATATAATATATATATTTATTATGTATTTATACTCATATATTTATATAATAATATATATTATAATAGGGCTATATAGATATATTAATACTCTATGCACAGTAAAACTGTTATATATAATATATATTATATAATATTAATATTATAATTTATATATAATTATTGTCTTCAAAATTGATATAATAGGAGATATAACTGGTATTGAAAATAGTATATATATATATAATAGTATATTTAGTATATATAGTTATTTATATATTATATATATATATATATATATATATATATATCTATAATATATATATATATTATAATATATATATTATACTATATATTATATATAGTAAATATTATATTATATAGTATTGAATATATATTAATATATATATAATATATGGAGAGAGAGAGAGAGGAGTATGAGTTCTTTGATTGGAATTTGAATATAGTATATAGTATATATATACTCTATATATATATATGATATAATAGGTATAATATATATATATATTACTATTATAATATATTATATATATATAGGTATATTTACTAAACTTATTAAACAAATACTATTTACAATATATATATAAACTATATACGTATTATTATTATATAATATATAGTATAATATATATATATATATATATAGATATATCCGTTTACCTTTATATCATGGGTAAAATGTAATGACCTATAGGTAATTATATCCTGCATTTGTAATATATATAATAGATTGTTATATATATTTATATATATGCTATTTACTTTATATTATATATTATATATATATATATATATATTTATATAGTATATAAATATATTGTGTATATTAATAGGTATTATAGTATATACATAAGTTACTCGTATAGTTTATATATAATATATTAATATGATATATATAATTATATATATATAATAGTATAATATATATATTAGTATATATATGTAATATATTATATATATACTATGCTTGCTCGCGATATGACATTTATAAGTTCCATAGGTATACTATGATCATATATAATTTTTATATAGGTATATAGTATATATCTATATATAGTAAGAGTGATTATACCTCAATAGGGTATAATATTTATATAGTACCGTAGGATATTTACTATGCAACGAGTATAGAAATCTCCCGTTCCCCGAATTCCTGGAAACAAATAATATAAAATGTCGGTAACATATATATATATATATATATATATATATATATATAATATAGTATATATTATATTATATATATATACTATATATACCGAGTATATATATATATATTATATAATATATATATATATATATATATATATATATATATATATATATATATATATAGATAATATATATATATAATATATAAATATATATATCTTTCTATATAATAATATTATATATACATATTAATAAATAGTATATATAATATATATTACTATATTATACTATAATATATATAAATTATATATTTAAATATATATATATATATATAAGTATATAGTATATAAAGTATATATAGTGAAAAATATTGTGATTATTATATAGTTATATTAGATTACTATTTATATATTACCTGAGTTTCTTTTGCTTTTAATAGTATCACTGTTATAATTAAAAACTCTTACTTAAACATATTTAAAAATTTCACAGCACGTTTGTTTGATTAACATTAATAAATAAATAACATAATGAACAAATAATTAATGTGAATTGATGTTATTTATATTATTAATGTTATATTCACAACTAACTCTGTGATACTTTTTAATATGTTTTAATAAAAGTTTTAATTACAATTGATTTTGTTAAAGGGCAAACGAACCTCTGTAAGTATCACATAGTAGCCATAGAAAATTTCTACTAATATATATCAGTACGTACTACATATATATATTAATATATATTAGTAGTATACTAGTATGCTATAATTTAAGATATATATATTAATATAGTATATATATATATATAAATATATATATATAATATATATATATAGAGGCCTATTTTGTATGGCAAAAGATTAATAGTTCTTTAGTTAGGACTTATATTTGTGACTATAATAGTTACATCTATAGTATAGGTATTTATTATATTATAGATTATATCTAAATGTTATAGTAATATATTATATATATATATATATAGAAGAGTACCTCCATATATATATATACGGTATAATGTACTATATATATATATATATATATATATATATATAAATATATATATATATATAAGTATGTAGTATATAATAATATAGTGATATGATATGATATATATATATTATATAATATGGTATTATCATATATAATACTTATATAGAGTGATATAAATGATTTTTATAGGTGCATATGATATTATATACTATATATATAGTATGGAGGGTATAATTATAGGGCTATATATATAGTTGATTATATATATATAATCTATTATATAGTATACTGATATATATAGCCTATATATATAATGTAATAGTATAGTATATATATGAGATATATAAGTGTCAGCGAAGAGGGGATTTCCGCCGAATAAATGAACGTAACAATCCCCGGATGTCTTTCTGTATTATCAAAATCAAGCAAAATAATATCAGAAGCCGAAGTTGTTCTATGGTATAACTTCCGAGAATAATAGCTACTGACTGTTCAGATACAAAAAGAGAGCAATAATTTGCAGGAAGTCTTTTTTTTGATTCCCAAATCGTATTCCAAGTTGCTAGAGACTTCAATCAAGACTAGGTGTGCAGTAGAGCATCAATAAAACGATCACAAAATCTTCTGAACTTTAGATCAGCACTTCCAAGTCACTGATGGACTGGGCGCACGACTATGTAGTCGCAAGTTTCGATAATTACATGCCACGAAGTTTTCCTTCTGATCTGTAAATTATTCCCCAGTAAATAATCACAAAAGTCTTCTTATCAACTTGTATTAGCTATTCCTCAATGAAATAATGAATATAAAGTATTTCTTTCTAATGGGATTCGTAAGTTGTATTGTCTTTCAATGAATAGAACACAAGTCTCCCTTTCAATTTATAAGTAATTGTTCAAGTAAAATAGTTTCTGATTTAGCCTTTGTAGTCAAGGCTCAAGTCTTCCAAGTAGATTTTCAAGAAGCGTTGTATGTTTTTCTCAAAATAAACTTCCTATATGAGTTTCTCAGGTATCTATCTATCTTCCACCAAAAGTATTTTCGTCTAAGTACTTGGGCAACAAGATACTGCCTAAAATCCTCTCTTTAATAATTAATATCTCTACCGGTGTCTTTCTCCAGTGGAAGTCATATCTCTTCGCAATTCCGTATTCTTTCTTATAACCTTTTTCTCGCCGTAGAAGTTTTTTATTGATACAGGATCTTCTTAAATAATGAGTCAGATACGAGAGACGCAGGTTCTCCAATGATTGATAAGCTGATCATTCGGCAGACAAGAACGATAGACTCCCACGGTGAGAACAAATTGAAACCTCGCTATTTAGTAAACTTTCACTTGTATCGCTTAGGATGTCAAGGTGGTGAGCTACCTTTGGGTATCGTTTATTCCACGGGATAATTTTATCTTAAAAATTAAATTTTCTTAAAATGTTTTTAAATAGAAATTATCCTTAAATTAATTGCTTTTATCGAATAAATAATATTTTCACGACAATAAATAGATCAAGCCGCTCTTCTCAGTGAAGCTCAAAATCTCATTCTTCATATTCATAATATCATAACACACGCCCCCATTAAGAAAGAAAACCGGCGTTTTCGTTTATACACAAAAACATTAAACTTCTCATGCCAATCCTCGACAGATGATCTACAGCAGTATTCTTCATCTCCTTGATAGATTCAAGCCTAAATTTATACTCCTGTAAAAACAGTGTCCATCTCATTACTTTGGCATTCATTTCACACTGAAGCAGTTCATAATCATGCTTCGATATTGTTAAAAGCTCTTCTTGTTCAAGAATCTGTTCTTTAAGTTTTTCCACAAGTTGAAATTGAAGATTAATTTCATCATCTTTTTCATCCAACTGCTGATAAAACCTTTCCCTCTCCTTCGCCTGCTCCAAAGCATCTCCATCAACAACCGCAGGTAAATACTGCAGAGATTGATTAAGCACGGAGGATGATGAAGTGGACGTAGTAGTGGCTTCCATAATTTTTTCAATTCGTACTTGTTCATCTAAACTCCCACTTTCCCCTACTACTCCCTATTTATCCTACCTCCATAATCACGGTCTATACCTGAGAGAGCGTCTAACTAGCTTACAATGCTATCCTAATGCAAAGGTGGTACGATATTTTCACTGTGTATTTGTTGTGCTCTCACGACAGTGAAAAAGAATAAATGTTTACCATATATTTTGCTGTGTTGGGAGGGATGTTAAGTTGTTGGGACACTTATGGATCCCTTGGCTATTGAAGTTTATTACTAACAACATTTATTACTACTGACTTTTATAACTGTTAACATTTTTTATTAATTAAAGTGATTTATATATAAACCCTATATATAATTTCTCACAAAATTATTATTTTAAAACTTTCTGGTGAAAAAACCGGAGGCCGAATTTCAGGCTTTAGAGTCAAATCTTATGCAAATTTATAATGGGAGGTTTTTAATATTACCACACATTTAAATTAAATTGATTTTATTAGCTGATGTACTGATATGATGATAAATTAATTAAAATTTTTCCTCAAATAATTTAATAAGGACGTATTGCTATATGTATAAGTAATATTCATTTAAGTATGATTATAATATAATTAGCAATTTGTAGAGAAAATATCTAGATTTGCTCAATAGAATTCATAGAGAACATGCAAGATATTTATGAAATATTATATATAATATATATATATAATTATACCTATATATTATATATTATAATAATATTTAATATTATATATAATACTTATATAATATAATTAAATATTTATATACATAATATAGCATATATAGTAAATAAATATATAAATGGAATATTATATAATTAAAATATATATTAATATATTAAATATATTAATATCATATATATATATATTTATTTAATAATATATATTTATATTAATTTATTAATATATATATTAACTTTGACCTACCTCAAACTGTTGTTAAATATCTTCTAAAGGATATATTACGTGGTTCCGTACGGCTATTGATGGGGGGATATATAGGGTATATGAGGATGAATTACTACCGCCTCATCATACCTTTTTATTTTTTTCAATCTTGAATAATATTATGTTATTGTTTATATCCGTTATGAGCTTTATCTAATATATACTTCTAAATTTCAATACTTAATATTAAATTTCGCAATTTTTAGAGAAGTTGACATAATAATTAATATACACTTTTAAAAAATATCATTAATACAATTTTACTTATTATATTAATTCTTATATCCTCGGTCTTATAATTTACTTTATAAATTTTATCATTTATTCACTGATCTATGAAACTATAATCTCTTATATCGACTTCATAACTCATTTGAATAATCAATATGTTTGTATATTTTCTGTGAAAAATTTTCTCTAAAGTGTGTTCTCTCAATATAAATACTTTTCTTATTTTAGTTCAGATAAATAGTTAAGTGTTATAGTTCCTTAAAGACAAATTTGTTCTTAGTGGCAAGCCTTCTGGTCCCAATACACGGTTCTTCAGGAATTTATGCTTTTGCCCTAGGCTGGTATTTTGGATACAAGGCTAAAGAAATTTTTTTAAAAAAAACTTATCTATTTTTTTTTCTTTGTGATATCTTAAAAAATATCTTTTTGAACTCTTTAGAAAAATTTTTTTTTTCAGCAAATTTAATTTATTCATATATAATATAGTTATATATATCACTCATTTAATTTATTTTACAATTTTTAATCTTATTTTTTATAATTTTTATTTGATTTTCCTTTTTATTTTCCTTCTGGTTTTATCTTTTCTTCTTTTCTATTTCTCTTATTTATTTTATTTACTACTTATTATTATAATTATCCTTTTTTTTATTTCTCATTCTTATTCCTTTCCCATTTTTCTTTTAATTTTGTGGGTAAATTCTATATTTTTCTATATTTTTATTTACATATTTTTATGAATCTTATTTTTTCTTTATTTTCCATATTTTTATTACTTTTATTTTATATTTTTTTCTTCTTATTTTTACCCTCTACTTACTTTAGGTATTACTTATATTCCCCTAGCTCAACTTGGCAAAACCCTCAATATATAATAATCATCTGTGCAGTTCTTATAATGGTCTCCCTTTTAGCAATACTTCTAGTTAAAGTTGAGTTTGTTTCAATTTATACTCCTTGGCTTCAGTATGTGATTTATTTATTTTCAGCCTTTCGAAACTTCATTTGCTACCTTAGTATATTCAGACAGATATTAGGATATGTATTTCTGAAAGGGGCTTATATTTTCCTTAAATACTTACCTACGGATCAAACCCTACCTACTCCCCTCACCCCTAATAATCCCATAATTTATTATATGAGGTGATTCTAATAAACATTTATGTAAAATTCTTATTATAACTCTAAATATAATAACTCTAATTAGGGATTTTATGAGCTGTCATTTTCTTTGGCCGCTGTCTCTGTTTTCCTTCTTTTCTCCCTTCCTCTCTCCTCCCTCCTCTCTCTCCTTCCCTCTCTCCTCTTTCTCTTCCTTCTTCTTCCTCTGTGCCTCTAACTCATCTTTATTCTTGTAGTCTGCATTTTCTCCTCTCTTTTTTTCCTCCCCTTTCTTATTTCCTTTCTCCTTCGTCTTCTGTTCAGAGATTTCTTAATTCCCTCCTCACTTTCTTCTTCTGTTTCCAGGCTCCCTACCATTTTCCTTTCTTCTTGTTCTTTCTTTCTAAAACCAAAGTGAACACAAGAGAGTGCTTAGATCCGGGCCGGGACCTCGGTTTTAAAGAAGTTGTACTTGGGGGGGTGATGTTGCTATGTTGCTCGCGGGGAACTGGCTTCCCATATCCGGGGAAGTGTTTGGATGTTAGATATCTGTCTAAAAGTGATCTTATAGGATGGCAATTGATATTTTACAGTAATTTTGAAGCTTTTTTCCACCTTCATTTTATATCTATAGTTCTCAATCGCGCTAGTAGTTAGGGTGATGTGGTTGTTCCCGCCCGCCCGTTAAATGCTGGCAGGGGGCCGCAACTATAGTGTCAAAGGTGTGTGAGGGTTATATATTTCTGAAGTACAATTTTATTGTGCTGGCATTGCATGTCCGGTTTGGTCACTTTTAGAGGAGGCCCCACTTTAAATCAACTATTCTACTGGTGGAATAATATGTATAGGTATTATTATATATTATATATATATATATTATATAGGGGGGTAGTTTATTTATTATTTCATAAGGGGTATTATACTACACTAACTATAACCTAGTGAGGTATCATATCTATTTATTCCCCCCTGGTATATATAATAATATATATATAATAATAATAGTGTATTATAGGAGTTGAGAGTATATGATATGACACAGTTATAAGGTTACGGATTAAGAGAGATAGGTGGATAATCTTGCTTAGATAAGATTGAATAGGGGATGGTGCCTTTCGCGTTTAGTGATGCAGATTCTTTTAAACTTCTTAGAAAGTGTGTGTCGTGATGGGAAACATCTTCGTAATAATTCTACTATAACATTTTGGTCTATCTAATGAAGAGTTTATGAATTAGTTGAAATGTGATGATTAGTTTTTGTACCTCTCTTCCTTTGTGGTTCTCTCTCGCAAGATTCAGCTAATTCATGTACTTTTTCTCTTCTGTGGGGCATTCGACGCGTCATTATGTTAATGAGGACCGTGTATAGTGTCATTTGAAGCTGAGTAAAAAACAAGTTGTAGTGTTTGGCAAAGTTTGCATCTATTTATAGATGAAATTTACTGGTGATAAGTTATAGTATTCGAATAACGGAGGATTGGTTCTGATTACTTTATGAGTGGTTGGATTAGGGCGAGTTGTGTAATCATATAGAGATGTTATAGAGTGCCTCGTGGGAGGGGTATACAATATAGTTTCGAAAGGATTGACAGAGTGACAAGCAAACTATAACCTATTAAGGGTAACAGTTGTAATCACTTTTTGTTACGGCGAAATCTACTACCGCGGACCTTCACATTGTAGGGCTTATTGCGTGTTGTAAGAGGAGGGAATTATATCCAAACGTGGCCTGTTATTCGGTAGAAAGAGGAATGCCTTGAGTGACGAAGGGAACCCCTTTTCTCGATATTGCGTGAACGCACAACAAGGAATGCATTTATAAGTTGGGTAAGAGGGGAGTGGTAGGGTGGGAATCCCTACTTAAATCTTTTATCACTTTAAAACCAAAAATTTCATATTATTAGTTAGAGAGCAGAGAGAAGGGGAAGAGAAGTGAGTGTGTATTTAGAGATTTGACTGGGAATATTATGCAACAACGCGTTTTTTTATGATTAGGATTATATTTTATGGGAAGCTCCTGTAGCGCTAGGTGTTAGTGATAAATATTGGTGTTGGTTGGTACCGGCTCCCTGAATGGAGATCTAAAAGCTATGTTTCATTTGACCGACTTAGATTGTATAGCGTGTGTACAGCTAATTATATGCACACTCAAAAGTGATTTTTTCTATATATATTTAAATAGCGGGCACGTGCAAAAGGCCTATCGCGCATAATTGTTGCGGGATATAGATACCCCCTCTATTATTCAGAGTTGTGATGAGAGTGTGGATGTTAAGTTAATGGAAAGAATTCAGAAGGTAGGAAAACAAGGCTAGGTTGGCTCCCCCAATAGGGGATTCCTTGTGCTAGATATTAGATGTCGAAGAATGGATATAGTGATGTAGATTGGGACGGGTCTCAACCCTTACCTAATTATTATGCGAACAGATGTTTTGGTTATTCTGTGGAAAATCTGAAGAAAGTTTAAAGAAGAGGGGTTTGGCTATAGAGATGGGGGTTTGCCAGAGGTGATGATTTAAAAGGAAGGGGTTTGAAAGTAAAACGTAAATAAAAATAAGTAAGGTACCTCCATGGTTGTGAGTGAGGGACAGTTTCCCTCCGGAGTGTCCGACAAGTAGTTGCGATGAGCAAGAGACTGAAAACAAAAATGTAGCTGATAAAACTCACTAGAGAAGTCACTTATGTTGGAAATGATAAGTCTAAGAGGTACTGATGATGGAGTGTTTAGTAGAAAAGTTGTGAATAAGAAGGTGGTATAATTAGTTCTTAATTCAACTCTTCTTATAGTGTAATGTAAAGGAACTAAGTACTTTATTGATACGCCTAGGGATGGCTTATTATCATGAGGGGGTATCGTTTTGCCTCTTTACCATGTGCTTTAAAAGTATAGCTAATGAGACTATTGGTCTGGGAATAAGAGGTTAAGTAGGAAACATAAGAGATGGACCGCAAGTGTGGTTCAGGAATAGGACTAATCTTTAAGGAAACTCATATATTGAGAGGGAGTTGTGTGGTGTGAAGAAGGTGTCAGAATGAGAGAATAAGGAAATGTACATTAGATGGAAGGGTTGGTCATCGTGGAACAGGATGTTTGATAGTTCCCGCGGGTTGGAATTAGGAGGCGGGGTGAGGGAGTGTATAGTGGTGAGTGTGCTGCGGAAGGGTCGAGGCCGGGGGCTGGGGCAGAGCTGCGGAGAAGCGCAAAAGTGGACTTGAATCAGTTAGAGGAGAGGTAATGCCATGTGAGGAGAAATGTGTAGTTTGTGAAGAGTGTGAGAAGAACAGCGGATACCTGTGGCTAGAAAGCTATTAATAGGAGTGAATTCCGGGGGTAATTCGTCGCGCGGTTGTATGGTTGTAGGCCACGCAGGTACTGGGCACTTTGACTTGCAAATAATATTATCAGCCTTATGTTGGGAACACTTATCAAAAGTCTTTGCTTAATAAAGTCTCTAGAATATTTAAGAGAAAGTTACCTACCTCCTGATAAGGTAGTAATATATATTAATGTGTTGTTGTTAAGGTTAATAGAGGTACATAAATATAGCAGCGTAACCGCCGTATTTATATATATATTTATCCCATAAATGTTCCTATAGAGGTTATTTACTATTAGTTATTTATGAAAACTATTTTTATTATAATATAAATAAAATATAAATATAAAATTAAATATATATATACAGGTAATATAAAACTTTAAGCAAAGTTTATCGTAAGGTTCCACACCATAAATGACTAGATTTGAGAAGGTGGCAGTCGGATACATGAGATTGGAATTAAAGAGTTGTTGTAGAAATAGAAAAGTAGTGTACAGCTAAATCAGGCAAATGTAATCAGGGAAATTGGGGTCAGAAAGAGTGTATTGTCCCACAGGGATTCAGTGACTAGAGAAACGAGAGATAAAAATGTTGGTATCAACATGTACTCCACAGGCCATGATTTTGACCAAGGGACTTAAATATAAGTTTTTAAGTTTAGACCATGAGTTAGGCCACGTGAGCAATACCTCAAAGTTAAGATTAAAAAAAAAAAAATAGTGAAGGAAGTTATATAAGGACTCAAAATGATCTTGATAAACTTCTTGAATGGGCCAATTAAAAATGGCAAAATGAAAAAATGAATGAATGTAAGTAATATCATTTCTTCCTAGTTCCTCAAAATAAAGTTAATTTTATCTGTATATATGAAATGGGGATTGGCTTGAGTCTGTGGACTTAAAGAAAAAGATCTAGGTGTGATTATAAGCAGATTAATTGAAAAGTAGACCTAACAGTGTATTGAAGCAAAAAACTAAAGCTAATAAAGATGACTGGGCATTAAATAAATCTAATGATGTACAAGAGCAAAAGAAGTTATTAATGTGATAAACTGATATAAATAAAAAAGAGCCAAGTATTAAAGTATTTGTGCACAAGTATTGCCAAGATCCCTCTTACATTATAAAGACAATTAGAAATGACTAGAAGAAAAGCGCAAAATGTAGTAGAGACCACAAGTGATTTCGGCCGTATTCGAGAAGAAGGCTAATGTCTATTGGGAGGAGAGGCTGAAGAGACAGTTTAGGACATGTTTTCAGTGTTTTGAAAGGCGATTTCTCAGATGGGGCATATGAATAGAAGGTCGTACTCACATTTTACATCATAAATCCGCTCACGTAATAGAGACCATATTGATAATTTCGTGTCATTAATAGTGAGCTCGGACCGGGGACGGGAGGAGCCGAGGGGACGTAGTAATAAAAGGAATTTAGTTTTAAAATTAGGAGGTGTTGGGTTAAATTATATCCAAAGCCAATTCAAAGACTCAACACACCACGATACATAATTTTTGAATTGTTTGCACTGGAGGAGTGGTGCTGAGTTGATGACACTCTTATGGGTGCAACGATATTAAGAAAGGAATGGATACGTTAATATGGGATGAGATTTGGCGTACTTTTTTACCCCCTTATAGTATTATTTTTATATTTAGAACGTAATTAACTTAATCTAATCATTTATAACACTCTTGAATAGATAATATATGTGGTTTAGTGATTTATGGTATTAAATGATTAAAGTTATTAAAGATTGTGAGTGTGGTTTGGCGATGTACTTTCAATATAGTAATTTTTCTTATAGTTTTCAGACTTTGTTGTATATTATATTAGTATTAAGGTAATATAATTTAGGTTTACGTTTCATTTGCCTGGTATTTGCTTCCGGGGTTCTGAGCATTGTTTTAGACTTTGTGTATCTTAAGTATAGTTTATTGGACAAGCCCGGTTGGGTGCTTTGGTGACTAATATGCAAGGAATGAGATGACTGTTTGTTTGTAATTTTGGTTCTTGTTGGTTTGGCTTGGTGACAAGTTCTTGATAGCGCCCATGTGGCTTCTTACTGTCTTTATTTTCTAATGACTTCTAATGTTTTCACTGAGATTTACCATTGTGAGGGTCTGTCGCGCCGTTAGTGAAGCTCTAGATTGGATTTTTTCTGACTGTAACTAATTCTCACTAAAATAGGTATTAAAAGTGGGTTATGTACATAGGTTAAGGTCTTTTGTGCTTTAATTATTCGTGACTTTTTGCGCCTCAAATTCTTCTTATCTACTTATCTAGCTTTCCGGGGCATTAGTTGGCACTTTTACCCCAGTTACTTTTGGGAGAGTAAGGTGTGGGAATATGTATATAATGACTAATATTAAACACATAATACATAATACTTATAAATATATAAATGCTGAGAAGTGAAATTTATTTCACTCTCTTCATTTTAGTTCAAATATCTTGTCAATAATTCAATTCCTTTACTTAGATTATATATTATATAATAATGCCAGTTTTTAATGGTGCGTGGGAAATTATAAGAATGGAATGAAGAATTGACATGGTACAATATGCCCATTTTATAAATGTGCCTGCACCACTGGGCTATTTGCCAGGCGTACATCAACTACGCTTGATGTGTAGTACTCTGCAGAAGTCTTAGAATCCCTCCCGCCCCTCCCAACCTCTCAGCTATTAAATAAATGTAAGTAAAATTCTTTTTCTAATAAAATAAAACAAGATTTTAAATTCTTTAGAAAAAAACCTTTAAAGTTTAAAGTGAGTTTATAAAATAAAAATATTAAGTGTCATGGATTTTAATTTGGTTATTTTTTCATAGTGATTACACTCGAGTTATGTTTAGCCTTTTTAAACTAGGACAATAGATAATTAAAATTTTTGATATACAAGATAATTCAGTATTAGTGGCATTTATAATAACCAAACGGAAGGGACCTAACTTGTCCGATTCACCCCGACGTTTAAAAAAGAGTGGTAGATGGAAATTAGGCGTTGACTCCCGGCACCATTCCTATCCATTTGTTTATTCGTATTTTACGTATTATTATTGACAATTTTATTTTTAAATATCGTATAAATTAATTTAAATGTAATTAAAATATACTTTTTTACTTTATAATATTTCAAGTTAAATCTTTAAATTAACTAATGAAAACTTGATTTTAATCAAATTACGAATTCAAAAAATAAAAGTTCGTATTCAAAAATATATTTATGTGTCAGATGAGGTGGGTTGAAATCGTGACCATCTAGTTATAATTTATATGTATATACGAGTATTTATATTTATCATTATTGAACATTTTTAAACTTATTATTACGAAAATTTAAAATAAGAATAATAAATAATATTTATTTATTTAAAAGTAAAAATTAAATATTAATAAATTGAGAATTTAATATTATTACAAAGAAAGGGGAGTAAAAACAGATGGTCCGAGTCACCCCTCAATGGTGAGAAGTTCAGTATTTCACCCACCTCCAACTAGCCTCTACAGCTGGCATTAACAATACTTTAATAAACTTTAAAATTAATTAGGAATTTAGCAGTGTGAATATAATATTTATTTTGCATAACTAAATGAAACACGTACATATAAGAGAGCACAGTTAAGAGATTTACAAAAAAAAAAAAATCCAAAAGATGCATTAACGGAAAGTAGGGAGACAAGTTGTACCTATTATAGGCGGTGCGTTACCAAGTCACCCGCAAGAGACGCTTTTTATATATAATATATATAATATAATATTTATTAATATATAAATCTTCAAGAAAAAATTTTCATTTTTTTTAGATGAAAAATGATAATATTAATAACGTGAGCAAAAAAAGACACCCTTAACAAAATCCATTATTATAACTCTTTCCTATGTTCTTCCATATTGTGAGTGGTGCTGAAGGGTTGGTTCTAGTGAGAAAACAAAGATTGAAATATATCAAGTTAGTTGCGTTATTCCTTATATATATTATGGTAAATAGTAATATATAAGGATAATAATAATCACACTCATAATAATAATAAATAAAATAATAAATAATATAAAATTAATATAAAAAGGTACCTAGTTATGAAATTATAATGATAGTGAATATGAGGTAGGTGATATATAAATATAAATAATAAGGTTTTAGAAAAGGCATTGAGTGAAGGGGGCTAATATAATAATTATTTTTATTTATATATTTATTAATTCTAAAGTAGGGAAGAGGGTAGGGATGAGAAGATAAATGAAAAGAAGGATAAAGTAGGAGATAATAACAGTAGTATAGATAATATAAAAGTAGGAGAATATAATAAGTAAAGTATATATATAGATATATATAATAGGCAGGGGTATATACTAATAAGGAAGGATATACGAGCGGGGTAGTATTGTTAGTAATATACGGTATAATATAAAGTAATAGGAATATTGTAAATATAAGAAAGATAATATATATATATGTGATAATAATTATATATATATAAGAATAATAATATATTATAAAAAGATAATATATATGAGGATAATATAAGGGGGTATAATAGTATAGATATAGGTAAAGTAGTACACGGGGAAATAGGGCATAATAACCCTACATATTATAATATTAATTATATAATATTAATTAATAATATTTAAAGTATATATATAAGATATAGGTAGGTAGTG
>JABUQX010070248.1:17500-22500 GCA_015478945.1 Trachelipus rathkii | reverse complement strand
TGATTTTTCGAACGAAGTTATTCGCTAGTAATAAATTTATTGCCTTCAAAATTTATTTGGGCGAAATAAAGCTTTTATAACCTCTTAAAAAGGTTACACGTACACACACACAACATACACACACACACACACACACACACACACACACACACACACACACACACACACACACACAATCACCTCTCACGCATACACAAACACACACATTCTCATAAAAGTGGAGTTCGCTGTGTGCGACTGTCCACCACTCCAAAGGACATTTATTTGTATTCAAAGACTTCAATCGACAACTACCATAAATTAGGACTTGATGCCCGTTAATGGGAGGGAATTACAATTAACATCAATACTACTACTACTACTACTACTACTACTATACTACTATACTACTACTACTTTACTGATAATAATAATAATAATAATAATAATAATAATATAATATAATAATAATAATTAATAATAATAATAATAATAATATAATAATAATAATAAATTCAACAGCCGAAAATGGAAAAATTAATAAAACAAATGAAAATTGAATCTGAACCCATTAATGCATTCTAGTACCGTATATTATATATATATATATATATTATATATATATATATATATATATATATATATATATATATATATATATATATATATATATATATAATATAATATTATAGATAATATATATATATATATATACCGTATATAACCAGAGATAAAACTTTAGATAGATATATGTAAAAGAATATATAAAAGAAAAATATATATATAATGTATATATATATATATATATAAAATATATATATATATATATATATATATATATATATATAATATATATACCCGAGTATATATATATATATATATATATATATATATATAGATATTATATATAATATATATATATATATATATATATATATATATATATATATTATATTATTTTTATGTAACCATCTCAGTGTATAATATTTGCATGTTACGATAGCATGTGTACACCCCTCCTTGAATAGGCTCTTGTCCGTGAGTGGTGGTGACAACTATAAAGGAAAAGAAAATACACGTCTGTACGCTCACGTTAAAGGGGCTGACTTCCATTCCCGTCAGTCACACATATTAAACGTTCGTTAAAAAAACGATACCTGTTGTTTGTTTGTAGGTACCCAAGAGAACAGTTCTTCTGTTATTTCAAAAAAGTTTAAAGCTACCCAATCAAAGGAAAAAAACTCTCAAAGGGTTTGACGTCAAGCTAGGGGGGGGGGAAGTACGATTTTTAAAACAAGGGAGGAGAGAGTCCCGAGATCGGGACTCAGATCCAGACGTGGAATTTGTCATTTGTCTGGGGGGCTAACCCAAACTCATTGACAGAAAAAAAGGAATCGACACCAATATCCTAAAAAAAAATTTCCTGTTACAGCCCGTCGGCAGGCGTTAGGTTAGTTAGTTGCGGCGGTTAAGGTTTGGTTGTGTTAGGCATAGATTAGGTTAGCGTTAGGTTGGGTTAGGTTAGGTTAGGTTAGATTAGTTTAGGTTAGGTTAGGTTAGGTAAATCGTTAGGGAAACTCTAAAGAACCAGTTTTTTTTTTTTTTTTTTTTTTTTTTTTTTTTTTTTTTTTTTTTTTTTTTTTTTTTACAAATGTCTACCCTATTTTCCTGTCACTATTGGGTAATAGGTCCTACGGTCTGATGTCTAATCCTTCGGAACATACAAATAATTAAAAAAGAAATACAAGATACCATAAAATTATCAGTAACTAATTGTAACTTGATAATACAAAAAACGATTCTGTTAGATACCTTCAGTCTCAGAGGGGTGTTGAGCCAAAAAAAAGGCCTTAATATATATATAATATATATATATATATATATATATAATATATATAGGTTATATATATTATATATATATATATATATATATATAGTATATATATATATTATATATATATATAGATATATATATATATATATATGAGATGTTAAAATTGGAATTTAATCGCAATTAGAAGATGTAAATAAAGAAAAAAGAACATTAATGGGAAGATAAAGAAATTACTGCCTTCCTCTGGGATTGAACCACCGCCTGTTGCAATGAGGAAACAAAGATTACCGATGCCGTATACAACTGAGCTATTCCTCCACCCAAAAAAGTTGGATTGCGAAGAACAGGTTATAATGCACCGAGCTCCCGTTAAGGCGACATAACCAGGTGTCCTTTCTGTCATGTATCCCTCGTTCTTTATATTTTAGATGTTAAATATTGCATATTAATCGCAATTAGAAGATGTAAATAAAGAAAGAACATATAATGGGAAGATAAAGAAATTACTGCCTTCTCTGGGATTGAACCACCGCCTGTTGCGAATGAGGACAATATACCCGATGCTATACAACTGAGCTATCCTCCAACCCAAAAAAGTTGGATTCAAGAACAGTTATAAAGCAACCGAGCTTCCGTCAAGGCGACATCACCAGGTGTCCAGCCTGTCCTATCCCTCGTTCTTTATATTTTAGATGTTAAATATTGCATATTAATCGCAATTAGAAGATGTAAATAAAGAAAGAACATATAATGGGAAGATAAAGAAATTACCGCCTTCTCTGGGATTGAACCACTGCCTGTTGCGAATGAGGACAATATATATTGTCAGGAGCTTGGTTGCTTTATAACTGTTCTTGAATCCAACTTTTTTGGGTTGGAGGATAGCTCAGTTGTTATAGCATCGGGGTTATATTTCCTCATTCGCAACAGGCGGGTGGTTCTATGCGAGAGAAGGCAAAAATTCTTTATCTTCCCATTATATGTTCTTTGTTTATATATATATATATATATATATATATATTATATATATATATATATATATATATAATATATATATATATATATATTATATATATATATATATATATAATATATGATATATATATAATCCATGGACGTTATTCTATGCTCTTATTTAAAATAATAATAATAATAATAATAATAATAATAAATAATAATAATAAAATAATAATAATAATAATAATAATAATAATAATAATAATAATAAAGATAAAATGTTTTCTTTATAATTTATATATATGAAAGAGCGCATGAAAACTAGCCAATGAAATGACCTAATAAACCCCAGAATGTTAACGCGCAACGGACGGTCCGACCCGGCCCGGCCCGGCCCGGCCCGGCCCGGCCCGGCCCAACCGTAACATGATTCTTTCACTTCAAATTAATATAAAAAAAACGGAAAAAAAAAAATGGAAACTCATTATGCAAATCAATGCTGCGCAAATACGTATTAAAACATACTGCACAAAAACACATTAAAACAAATGCAGCGCAAATACACATTAAAAAAAACAAAGATTTGTTTGTTTATATTTTGCTCTCGATGCGATGCTTTTCTCCCTTTAATTATTATTATTATTATGTATTATTATTATTATTATTATTATTTTATTATTATTATTATTATTATTATTATTATTATTATTATTATTATTATTATTATTATTATTAATATCTCAAATAAATTGTTTTCCGTCGGGTCAGTTTATCCTGGTTTTCATCCCCCCCTTTATATATATATATATATATATATAATATTATATTATATATATATATATATATATATATATAGTATATATATATATATATATATATATATATATATATATATATAGTATATATAAAAGTTTCTTATCAGCAACATTTAACCTCTGCAATAGTAATTATGCATTTCCGAATTTTTCAAATGAATATTGATTTCATATATATATATATAAGTATATATATATTATATATATATTATATTATATATATATATATAATATGATATAATATATTAATATATATATATATTATATATATATATATATTATATATATAGTATAAATATATTATAAAGAAATATGAACTAAAATTACCTAATAATAGCTTCCATAATTAGGTTTCCAAGTCATTTTCAAAATTTTCTTATATATATATATATATATATATATATATATATATTATATATATATAATTATATATATATATATATATATATAGTATATATAATATAATATATATATATATATATATATATAGTATATATAAAGTGGGGAAGGTTGTAGATGGGTGTGTTTTAAGAGTGACAAATCAATCTGAACATAATATGCATACAAAATCAGAAGTAACAAAATAATAATCAGCACAACACTTGTGAATATAAAATAGATTCAAATCTTATGAAACATACCACAAGTCATGCGGAAGAGAGAGAGGAGAGAGAGAGAGAGAGAGAGAGAGAGAAGAGAGAGAGAGAGAAAGGAGAGAGAGATGAGAGAGGAGAGAGATAGAAGAGAATGAAAGACGAGAGAAGAGAGAGAATCCTTTCCTTATCCTAACTTTATGAAAGGCGAGCCTCAGATTTTTATCATATTTCTTGTAATTTCACCAAATGTTCACTCTGACTCCTTTCGTCGTTTCGCTCATGTATCGAGGCGTGGTATTTTGCCTTAACGCGATTTTTTGATCTTGACTTATGGACGAAATTCACTATAAAATATGATTAAAACAATATGTTAGATATTGATAAGTATTTATGAAATTATCAGTCATTATTAAGTAAATTTTATAATAGAAAAAAATTAAGTTAGAGTAGCTGAGCCATCATTGCCTCCTATTACTCTACAACATGTAATATTATATATATATATCTATTTTATATATTTATATATATACTATATATCGATACACATTTATATATATATATATATATATATATAAATTTTATGGCAAGTTTGTATATTTCTATTTATATGATATATATGTACTTTATATATATAATATATATATATATATATATATATATATATATATTATATATATATAATATATATATATATATTTATATATATATATATATATATATATATATATATTATAATAATATATATATATATATATATATATATATGCTATATATATATATATATATATTATATATATATATATATAATCAAACACATAT
>JABUQX010070248.1:10000-12500 GCA_015478945.1 Trachelipus rathkii | reverse complement strand
TTCCATTTTTAACTAAATCTTTCTCCCCACAATCTATGGTTTGATAATACTTGTTCTAGAGACATTCAGTCTTGAGACTTTGCGTATCGGGCAATGGAAAAACTTTCGTTCTCCCTATCACTCTTCTAATTTTTCATTCTTGCCGGAATCGTTGGCGGCAGGGATACTATTCGAATCAGGCTAAGCGCATACTTTTCACTAAAAGAAGGTGCGACAACCTGCTTGGTTCTCCTCCTAAAAAATTCTGGCCCCTTGCCAAAAACCTCTCTAATAACTTTTGTAATCTGCCTTTCCTCCCCTTATCGCTCTGACGGTTCTTGTAGCTAATCTACTTATAAAAGGCCAATTCTCGACAACTTTTTTAATCTAATTCTACCTTGGACGATTCTGGCATCCCTCCTCCTACTATCCTTCTTCTCTCAGGTTTCCCATGTCTTTACCTTGATTACACATGATCGTGTGGCATGGGATTCTGAGATCTATGAACGTCTGGAAGGCTATGGCCCGGATGGCATTCCTCCCCGAGTTTTGAGGGGATGTGCTTACGTGCTGGCGGCCTGTTCCTCGTTTCACTCTACTCTCTATGTCTTAATACTATTACTTTTCCTAGTGCTGAAGCGCGCACATGTCCAACCCGATCCCGAAAAAAGGTAGCCGTTCTGATCTTTCAACTATCGCCTAATAGCTCTCACTTGTATTCTATCTAAACTCTTTGAAACTCCTTCTTAACTCTCATTTCTTAGATCATCTGGAGTCTCATTCCTTCTTTCAGATCATCAGCGTATGGCTTTCGTCGCTCGAGGTCAACTGTGACATACTTCCTATCTAACTGATTTATGGTTTCTGCCCTTAGGAACTACGGGAGACTTGCATGGTGGCGCTTGATATATCCAAAGCTTTTGACCGGGTTTGGCCGCGTCACTGCTCTCTAAGCTCCCTCCTTGGGTTTCCTCTTCTCTTTGCTTACTCTTGTCTAGTTTTTCTCTCCGATCGCTCTATATAGCACTCGTTGATTGAGCGACCTCTTCCTCCTTTCCTGTTTATTGTGTTTCCGCAAGTTCCGTTCTATCTCCAACTTTATTCCTACTTTCATTCACCGATCTCCTCAGCTGTACTTCCAACTATGTTCACTCTTAGCGATGACTGCAACCCTCCACTCTCTACTCCTTCAAAATCTGCTCCCTCTTTGCTTCTAGAGTTGCCTCTCGTCCTCAGCTTTCCGATTCTATCCTTGTCCGATCTGGATGGGATTTCCACGGTGGGGTCACCGCAAGCCCATTGTAAAATTAGCTCTTTAAAAACTGACTTTCTACATCTCCCTCTCACCAGACAAGCCTCCCAATTCCTATTTCCTCGACGGCTTAACGTCTCTCCTGTGAATAACATAAACATTCTTGGTCCTTAACATAAACAATAAATTGTCTTGAAACCTCATATTTCAATGATTGCTGGGGCGGCCTTTTAGTAGCTTGGGAGTTCTGTTCAGTATGAGGGAATTTTTTTCTCTTAATAGTTATTTTAATTACCATAATGGCCTTATTCGCCCTTGTATGGAGTACTGTTCTCACATTGGGGGGGGGCTCCGCTCCACCCTTCTATTGGATAGGGTTTAGTCTTAAAGCTTAGAGACTAATAAACTGTCCCCTACTTTCAACTCTCTTGACCTCTATTTCTGCGACGTGACGTTGGCGCACTATCTCTTTTCTATATAGTACTACAGCGGTAGATGCTAAGGGAGTTGGCCGCTCGCATTCCAACTCCATTGCGTCGCCCTCGCAATACATAAGGGTGCCATGCTCTCGCATAAATTTTGCGTGAGTATTGAGAACCAGACTTGTTCGATGTGGTGCCTCCTCCTTTCTAGCCCCTTCTGTTCGTGGAACTCCCTGCCTTCAGCTGTTCTTCCTGCTGAATTAATCTTCCTCTATTAAAGGCCTACGTCTGCGCTCACCTGAGAAATTTGCCTTAGGCTGGGGATTGGGTGGGTTTTTCCTTGCATTCTTTTCAGCCCCCACCCTTCTTTGAATAGGACTATGCTTGTGTGTGGTGGTAGCCAGTAAAATAAATAAAAATAAAAAAGAAAAAAAAATATAAATCTCTACAAGAATAAATACTATCTATATATATATATATCTATATTATATATATATATATATATATATATATATCTAATATATATATATAGTGCTCCGCCGAAGACCTGGCCAAAAAAAGTCTGAGATACTCGAACTAAGAAATACCAACATCTAAAGATATTGTGGAAGAAAACATTTCTGAACTTTCCTCATAACAAAAACAATCACAAAGGAAAAAGAAAATATCAATAAAAACAAGGAAAATAATAATAATAATAATAATAATAATAATAATAATAATAATAATAATAAAATATAATAATAATAATAATAATAATAATAATATAATAATAATAATAATTATTATTATAATATTATTATTATTATTATTATTATTATTATTATTATTATTATTATTATTATTA
>JABUQX010070248.1:0-5000 GCA_015478945.1 Trachelipus rathkii | reverse complement strand
ATAATATATATATATATATAATATAGTATATATATATATAATATATATATATATATTTAAATATAGGGGGGGGATGGTTTAAACCATTTGGTTTAAACCATTGTTTAAACCAATGGTTTAAACCACATAAAAAACCAATGGTGTTTAAACCATAAAAAACATGCATAAAATATTTTAAAACAATGTATTATTATAGGTTTTCTTTAGCCATGTTGATATGGTTTTCTCAATTTTTCAATCGAAGAGCAACTGAAAGGCAATAAAAAATTTTCTTGCTGTTTTTATATTATTGTGAGAATATTTATATATATATCAATATATAGTATATATATATATATATAATATATATATATATATAGTATATAATTATATATAATTATATATATATATATATATATAGTATATTATAAATAAATATATATATAATATATATATATATAGATCTAGTATTTGTAAAGTTTAACATGTTAAAACTATGAATTCCTTGTTTCGAGCTCTTGAGGCTTCATTTTCTACCATCGATGCACATTTTCAAAAGATTTAAATAAAACTTCATTTTTGGAGTGTGCTGGCCAACAGCATCAAACCACAGCTAGAAGGCAATGACTGTAAACTAAGTGATGTTGTTTATATTTGGAAAAATATGAATATGGAGCTAGAACAGCTTAATCCACCACTCAACAGACAAGATTTATAGCAAAAGTAAAAAAGAGGTATCATCAGGCAGTAACAGAAGCTCACTTATTGACATATATTTTTTACCCAAGATATCAGACCACAGTACTTCCAAAGGATGAGTATTCAAAAGCAGTGGAATTTATGGAAATAAAATTAAAGCAAATTCTCCCTCATTCATAACAAGTTACCTATTTCGATGAGTCTCTGTTGTCCCAGCAGTGATCTCCTTCATCCTTGGTAACAGATCTCTCAAAGAAACTTAGATGAAGAAGGTCCATATATGAAGATAATAAAGCATATTGGTCAGCACCTTTCATCAACTGCTAATGTTGAAAAGGTATTTTCAACTTTTGGACCTTGTGCACAGCAACATTAGAAATAGCTTGGGAACAGCTAAAGCAGGGAATTTAGTTTTTTTTGTATAAAAATTCTAACGATAATTTCAGTTTCGACTTTTTAATGATGAATCTCTACTCTCCTCTCTCTCATCTCTGCGTCTCTAATATATCACTATATTAGCATATATCATATATATGGGTACATTAATATATATATATATATATATATATAGGTATATACTAATATATATAGTAATAATATAGTATATATAACTATAGGGTAGTAGTCTATTATATATATTATATTTATAAGATATATACCTTATATTATATAAATATATATATATATACATATATATATAAGTATATATATATATATATTATATGTGGTATACAGGATATATATATTATATATATAGTATACTATATATTATATAAGTATATATATAACCGGGTTAATATATATATACATAGTAGATTCCCCTAGTATTTATCATATACAAGTAAATAAGAATTCATTTGTATATCGTTATAGGTTAATTTGAATAAACTTCTCTTATGCGTTTTTTCTTTTTTTTTTTCTTTTTTTTTTTTGGTAATAATTTGACATTGTGCTTTTCATGAGAGCTTTATATAATTATATATAATACCTCTTTATTTTTTTACTGTTCATGAGTTTTATGTATAAACTGCAAAAAATATAATAATAATCTTTTATACCAGTTACAGTATCGCAGAAAATTTGACCATTTTAAGAATCAAGATGTTATTAAGGACTTTTAAAATATGTGTTAGCCCATGTGTATAACAGTTTCCAGTAGTGAATTAAAACTTACAGTACCATTAAAACCAATAAAACCCACAATTAAAGACCAATCAAAATAGAATAAAAAGCCCCAAAACAAAAAAAACATTGTTATTTGTTTTTTTTAATAAAGATAAACGTATTCTGTTTTTTTTTTTAAAACATGGTTTTTTTCCATATATATATATAATATATAGGTATATATATATTATATATATATATATATATATAAATCTACTATATATATAATATATATATTATAATATAGTAGTATATATATATATATACTATATAATATTACTCAAGGCATGTCAGCTAACTTATTTACCTTCTAAGCTAATGCCTAATAATACGTTGGGGACTAAGCGCCCCCCCCTGCCGGGGGTGCAGGGATATGTAATCCTCGTCTTAAGATGAGGTTACGTATAAGGGGGTACGCAAATTTGAAGGTAATACGAGGTCTTTAAGACTCCCCGTTGCTTAGGGACCCAAGAAATCCGTTTGCTATGGTTCATCAGACTTTGTTATTATTATTATTATTATTAATTATTATTATTATTATTATTATTATTATTATTGATTATTATTATTATTATTTTATTATTTATTATTTTATGATTTAATAATTTTTATGATTATTATTAATTATTATTATTAAAAACAATAATAAAAATTATTCCTGACAAAAAAAAATTATAAAATTAAGGACCTTCAACGAAATCCGGATTTTAAAGTCCAAGACCCCCGGTAAGAAGATTTTCAGACCAAATCCAACAAATTTCTTCCAGCAGTATCTTGACTTTCCGTGAAACGCCTCGAGTAGTAGGGGATCCTTCCAGCACGTTGTTGGTCATTTTGACCACAGCGTCATGCGAACCTACGCTGAGGCATTTTTGAGCCGGCTTTTTTTAGCCATTTTTGACCCTTTTTTGGCTTGACTTTTTTTGGGCACTTGACTTTTTTGAGCCCAAATTTTTACCTGCCATTGACTTTTTGGATTGCCTTGACCTTTTTGGGACTTTACCTTTTTTCGACCAAACCCTTCTTCCATTGGTCATTTTTGGCCCACGGTATTTTTTTCGGCAGCCCTAATTTTTTGCGCGAGCCCTAATTTTTGACTACCCTAATTTTTTTGCACCCCTAATTTTTTGGCACCCTAATTTTTTTTTCGGCAACCCACTAATTTTTGCAACCCTTCGATCAGAAGGGTTGCGCCAAACGGTGCGTTAGCTAACCGTTGTACGTATTACCATTAAGGTTCACCCCTATTTTACGCCTCCCCCCTAATTTTTTCGGACGCGTGGGCCATTTTTGCCCACGGTAATTTTTTGAGTCTTCCTTTAGGGTCTTAGCCTTTTTGATGTCGTTAACTTGTTTGACCAATGATATTTCGACGCACCCTTTGGTCTTCCCATGGTCAATTTTGGCCCCACGGTAATTTTCGGGGCTCCCTTTGGTCTTCATGGGTCATTTTGTTGCCCACGGAAATTTGTTCGACCAAACCCTTTGGTAGTTGCCATGGGTCAATTTTTGACCCACGGTAATTTTCAACCAACCCTTTGGTATTCCAATGGTCAATTGTTGGCCCACGTAAAATTTTTGATCTTCCTTTAGGGGCTTAGCCCTTTTTTTTGACGTCTTTACACTTGTTTGAACCCACCGATATTTCGCCTTAACCTTGCATATCACCTGGGTCAATTTTTGACCCACGCTAACTTTGATGGCTTTGATGGTTAACCAACGATCACGTAGAAGTATCTAAGTGATGGTTCTATTAGTGTTCTAGTGAGTCATTAGATTGAGTGCCAGGTGAGTGCCAGGTGAGTGCCACGGTGAGTGCCAAATGAGTGCCAATGAGTGCCAACTGAGTGCCAATGAGTGCCAAGTGAGTGGCACATAGTGCCAAGTGAGTGAGTGCCCCATAGTGCCAACTGAGTGCCACTTTTTTCAAGCCTTTCTAGCCTCCCCTGAGGCTAGAATAGCCCTAATATGGGTGTCTACCCCTAGGTAAGTAAGATAATGAGGGATCGATTGGTGTACTATTAGTCAATCTGGCTAGGACATGCTTCCTAACTAATGAGTTAAGTATTCTTTATAACACTTATGAAGGCACTTACACTTGTCATAGGCACTTAATTTAAACATAGACACTTACATTAAACCAATACACTTACATTCACACCATCACACAGATACAAACTTACACTTACACTCACACACTCGATACTTTGATGCCTAAGCTTTGATGCCTCAACTTTGATGGCTCAACTTTGATGCCTCAGACTTTTGATGCCGTCAGCATTCATGCCTCACTTTGAATGCCTTCAACTTTGAAGTGTCATCTTGATGACTCAATGCTTTGATTGACGTCATCTGAGACGCATCGTAATATGATGATTCATTCTTTGATGAAATCATCTTTGATGGCTCTACTCTACCCTACATCAAAAATTGAACTAGCAGTTAATGGGTATAATGCCTTACCCTAGTTTTCAAAGCTATCCACCAGGGCGCCCGCATGATCTGCTCCGCGTGAAGTCCCACGAACCCGCACCCGCAGGTGCGACCCCGCGTTCCCGCCCGACGCGTGCGCCGCAGCGCATAGTTTCCGCGTACCGCCGCCCCGCGTGCGCCCCGCAGGCGCAATTTTTCCGCGTACCCGCCCGCCGCTGCGCCCGCAGGCGCAATTTTTCAGGCATCCCGCGCGAATGAAAAATATATATACTATATAAGTCTTCATTTTATTTCATATTTAAACATTTCAAAGAATTTTTTTTCAAATATGCTATGAGTCATTCATTTTTATTTCATTCTTAAACATTTTTATTAAGAAACATTTTCGCGAACCTAAAACTGTAACTCATTACATACCTATTATTTAACATATACATCTATTAACATTATTTTTTTACTTAATACTTTTTACTTAATACTTTTATAATTTATAAATTTTAAAATTGTATGTAAGAAGAAAAAAAATTCCAGAGTGTCTGATATAAACATACATTTTATTTACTACAATTGTAACGAAATTTTATAAACAGCATAGTACTTTACATACTTTTAAAGCAGTAAACAGTAAAACAAATAGAGGTGTTATAGCCTAACACCTAAGTGGATTAGACTATGGCTTTGTTTAAACTGCTTTGCTGGGCTTTAACTTCTGCTTTAACTGCCTT
>JABUQX010070247.1:0-22500 GCA_015478945.1 Trachelipus rathkii | reverse complement strand
TATTTCCGGTGTTTAGCGGTTGGGTTGTATTTTTTGATGTATCCTCTGGAATGGATTTGATAGCTGCTTTTTGAACGTGAGAAGTGGTGTTTTATATGGCTTTGTTGAGCGTTGATGCGTTTGTGATATTTAGGGATGCATGTTGCTTTCTATATAGTAGGTGAATTGCGTCCAGTCTGCTCTTTTGTAGTTTGTGTATGTTTTTCTGAGTGGGGTTAGTTTTGAGTTTGTTGACATTTTGGTTACTTTATGATGCATGGCGGAGCGGTGTCGGTGTTTCATATGCCGTTTTATGATGACCGTTAAGTTTTGTATATAAATTGCCCTGGTGAACATCAGTTGTTTAAGTCTTGTGTATGTGCCTGTTTTGCTTGTTCGAACTTTCTGGCGGTGGGTTTCTCGTGTTGTTGTTCTGTGTTGTTAAATAGGATTGTTGAGGTTTTCAAGTTTTGCTATGGTATGTTTGTTGCTCTGTTGGGTTTTGCTTCTTGGGCCGTTTGTACCAACTGTAGGGTGGTGCCGGTGTTGAAATCCGCCTCCCATTATGAGGTTTGGGAGGTGGGAGATATCGTTGAGGTTTGGTATGTAATTTTTGGGGCAGCGTGGTTAGGTGTGGTGGAGAAAGAAGTTTATTAGATTGTGTGGTTTTTTATTTATCATTGTTGTGAAGGATTGTATTTTGGTGGTGTTGACTTTTAATGCCGTTGAACTTTGCAAGATGGTGCTTGTGTATAACAGTGAGTTGTGTATAAAGGTTAGGAGAGTGTAATTTTTTGTTGTTTGTGTGTGAAGATGGCCTTATAGCTATAGAATTTTGGTTCTAGATAGTTTTCGGGTAGGTAGGCTTCTTGTATCATGTCTACGTGCATGTAGTGATGTTTGAAGAAGACTTCTATTTCTTTGTTTTTGTTGTGTAGTCCGTTTGTGTTATATTGTAATATGTTTATGTCTGATTTCCTTTCCGATCGTATTATATCAGCTGTTGTAGACGATCACCATTCATCCTTTAAATCTATAAATAGTGGTGTTCCTCAGGGTTCTGTTTTACTGTCAACTCTCTCTTTCCACTTTTCATTAATAACCTTCTCTCTATTTCTTTATCAGTTATCAACTCCTATGCCGACGACTCCACCCTTCATTACTCCGTTTTGATAGAATTCCCTCATAACGACAATTAACTCATGCTAGGAGGTCAACCTTGGAGCAACTAACCTCTGAACTTTATCAAACTTCTAGTTGGGGTATTGTGAACAATGCCCCCAAAGACTTAGTTCCTCTATTCTTTTACTCGATAGAAACTTCCACATAACTATAACATCTTCTTCGAAAACACAAAACTCGAACCTTCGTCTGTCCTTAATATTGCTGGTGTTTTCGGTGTTTCTTTTTCTCGTTGCCTTAATTGGAAGGATCATATTACATCTCTTTTTAAAGAAGCTTCTAAGAGGTTGAGTGTTCTGAGACACCTTCAGAATTTGTTCACGCCGACCATTTGCTTGTTCCTTATAGGGGTGTCGTTCGCCACTATATATAGAACATGCCTCAAATATACCTCTACTCACAAAGCCCTTCTTGAAAAGAGGAGTCTAGAACTCTTCGTCTTATTAACTCTTCTTCCTCCTCCTCTCCTTCCTCCTCCTCCTCCTCCTACCTCCTCCTCCTCCTCTCACTAATTCTCTCCAGCCTCTTTCTACCCGTCGAATTGTTGCGTCATTCTTTTTATTCTAACGCTATATTACAACAGACACTGTTCTTCTGAACTCTCTCTCTCTCTCTCTCTCTCTCTCTCTCTCTTCCTCCTCTCTCTCTCTCTTCTCTCTCTCTCTCTCTCTCTCTCTCTCTCTCTCTCTCTCTCTCTACTCCCAATTACAACGGACACTTTTCTTCTGAACTTTTCACTCGCCATACCTTCTCCACTGAGAAGATTTCGTGTTATAAACTTTTCTAACATATAGTCTCATCCTTTAACTATACAACTCTCCGACCCCAGACTTACACGCTATGCTTAATCTTGCTTGTGCTCCGCTGGTAAAGTCAGGAACACACTCCCTATATCTATTGTACATGTCAGTCTTTAAATTAGGCCTGCTTAAGAAACTCTCCCCAACTCTGGTGTTATCATGCAGGCCTTTTGCTTCTGTCCACCAGAGAATATATATATATATATATATATACTATAGTATGAGAAATATATAAATATATAGACGAGATCATCTTTGAATGAACTTATATATAGTATATATATATATAAATACTATATAGTATATATACTATATAAGTATATATATATATATATATACGTGCTAGTGCGTGCAATCATTCCAGAAATTTTAGTTAATAACGAGATCATCTTTGAATGAACTTTCGCGAGTAACCAACCACCACCTTTGCCTGTAAAATTTACAGCTTATAAAGAATTAATGATTTTTTTATTAGTTATTGTGTGGTGAAACCTGTTTTCATATATGGCATGAGAATTCTGGCATTTAAAGCTTAAGTATCATTCAGGGCATGACCGTTTATGGGGGAATACTAAGAGTAAATATTCAGATGACTCAAGATACGAAATAATTTACAAATATATTTCATGGTAATATAATAATTTTTGCAATAAAAGAATTTTATCCACAAAGTTTTTAGTGTGAAATTTTTAGTGTCAAATTGTATTTACTAATTTATGTTAATTTCATAAGAAATATTTGTTACGAATGCAAATTTTAAACCAAATCTATTAAATTTAAATTTTGAAAGATCATTCAGAAGCAACCAATTCATAGGATTACATTTATAATTGAAGAATCCTTCTGAGAAACCTTGTTAGACAACTCTGTTGAGATTTACGATAAATTCCGGGACTGGTATTAACCATTTAAGAAGCGTATGTGCTAATTTTTGGTGAATCATAATGTTGGTGGTAAACAGGACTGGTGCCAAGGGACATTTTTTCTTTGATGATATTATCTGAAATATCCAACAACTGCCATTAAAAAGGACTGTTCTTAATGTTTCCACTATAGATTCTTTACTTTTTAACTTGACTATTAATGTAGAATTGCACACGCTCTAATTTTTGGTATTCACACGGTCATTATATTAATATATATATATATATATATATAGATATATATATATATATATTATATATATATTATATAATATATAATATATTATTATTTATATATATATACTAATATATAATATATATATATATAATATATATAATTAGTATATTATATATTATATATATATTAATATAATATATCATAATATATACTGTATATATATATATATAGTAATATATAATATATAGTATATATATAATATATATATATAATATATATAAATATTATATATATAATATATATATAATATATATTATATATACTAATATATATAGATAAATTAAATATATATATATTATATACTACTATATATAATTATAGTATAATATATATATATATATATAATATATAGTATATATATACTATATATATATATATATATATATATATATATATATATACTTATATATTATATATTAATATATAATTATATAGCTTATATATATATATATATATATATATACTAATATATATATATATATATAATATATATTATATATATATTATATATATATATATAGTATATATATATATATTAATATATATATATTAGATATATATATAAATATATATATAGTATATAATATCTATATATATATATATAGATATATACTATATATATAAATATATAATTATATAATATAATATATATATATATATATATATATATATTAGTTGGGATAGTTTGTTTGGAGTTAAGTGGGCAAACCAAAGTAACCAGAACCTGGGAATTTTACAAAAAAAAAATAAATAAATAAATAATACTAAGAAATAAAAATTATATAAACTAAATTAACATAAAATATAATATAAAAAATACTAGGCATTAAATTTTATATAATACAAAAGTTGAATAAAATTTTGGGCCCATTAGATGGCCTATTGTTGGCCTTCATAAAAAATGAAGTATTGGTGACCGAAAAAAAAGAATAGCGTAGGTCCCGATGAAAGTGGCTTAAAAATAATAGGCCCTTGTATATGCTACCTTGCAGGGTTAACTAGCTATGCCAATTATAAAGTAATTATACAGTTAAAATATATAAAGAATAACTTAATAACTGCCACTGCACAGCTGCGGTACCAACATTAATCAACTATTATTTACATTAATATCATATTAATAAATAAATTCGCACTGCCTATATTCAATCACCATGGCCAAAAGAGGTAATTCGTTCGCTTAAAAGCTTTAGATAAACATTAAAAATAAGTAAAAAATCCAAAATTATAGAAGAGCTTGCAAAAACCGGTTCGCAGTCGTGGAAAAATGGAGGTAGAATGAGATGAGGACCGTACTCAAAAATGTTTGCCCAGATTTGCTTTCGCCATAGTGAGAAAATAGAGTTCGTTAATAAACTCTTTTGCATTTGCGTGCTATGTTGGTAAAATTGACCTGACCTCATCACCACAATATATATAAATATATAATAATCATATTATATATATATAGGTGATATTTAATATAAGTATATATATATATATATTATAATATATATATAAGTATATATATATATATTATATATATATAAATATTATATAATAGTTATAATATAATATACATGGGCGCCGTTATGGGGGGCAGGGTAGGGCCATGCCCCCCCCGGTTTGAATCTATGAGAAATTCCACAATTATTTTTTTGAGATCAAATGGCCTAAACGATATATTATATAATATCTAATATATTATATATATATATATATATATATATATATTATATATATATTATATATTATTATATATATATATATATATATATAATATATATATATATATAAATAATTAATATATATATATGAAAAGTGGCCTATTTTTTTTTATTTGAGATACTTTAGTGGCTGAATTATTAGGGTGGCCATGCCTACCCTTGGAAAGACTTGTAACGCCGCTCATGTATACCTCCATCCATGCATTCGTTGTTGCCCCAATCAGAGAAGCGTAAGACGTTTGAAAATAATTCTGAATTGTATGTATTTTTTTTAAACCAGGCATTAAGACTTTAGATGCATAATAGCTTTTTATTTGCTCTACATCTTAATAGGAATTATACAATGAGATATTGAGGACTGTTAATGGGGAAAAAAATTGCAAATAGTCCTGGGAAGAGAGGTAACGCTTGTGCCGCTTGAGAATCCCAAAAGAAGGTAGTGGAGGTGGTTAAATATTATTATTATTATTATCTCACAACAATAATACTTAAAAATATGGATAAGCTTATAATTAAAAAAGGCCTAGGATTTATAAAGTTATTCACTTGTGATTGAACAAAATACGAACTCATTTAGTGGTAGTTCTAGTAATTGTTGATGATAATTCAATGGTATTGAAAGCCAATTTCTTGTTATTGATATTAAATTTAGTAGTGTTGCTACATGGGATATAACTACCAAGAGGAAAATGTCCTGTATATTGGAAATTACATAATTGGAATCAAAATTATGGATAAAGTTTGACTTATTAACAAACGTACAAACCACCAATTATGTACAATTTTAAAATGCTAAAGATGATAAAAATCCTTTCTTAGATAATAGCTTAGTATCTGCCACAATTCTGACGCTAGCGTATTCTAAATATTGAAAGAGATGTTTTTGATATTGTCGGCTTATCAAAAAAGCCTATCAAAAAGTAGACATCCCGGCTTCATATTCCAAATCATTTTAAAAAATATAAAGACATGCATTCATGTGCTAAAGTCCATGCAAATTCAGAATGGCATGAAGATGCCTCAGTAGCAGCAAGTCTAATATTTGATTAGATTGTGGTAGCAGCAAGGAATTTTAAAACGAATAATATAAAAATAGCGTAGTTAGTGTAACGAGCAACATGCATGTTGCTGCAGCCCTTATTATTAAAAAAAATAGGCAAAAATTGCCACCTATAAATTCTACTTTAATATTTTGTTGCACTTATGATGATCGCTATTAGAGGTAGCACTGCAGATACCGTCAATTTTTTCGATTTGCTCAAATTCAGAGTAAAAGCTGGATGATGTTCTTGTGGAACATTTGAAATCAAGCGGAGTAAAAGCTAAATACACATCACATATGATTCAGAATGAACTTATATTTATTTGTGGAAAGTTGATATGTAATCCAATTGTGAATGAAGTAAACAATTGTTAATATTTCTCTCTTTTAGCAGACGAGGCAGCAGACATATCCGGAACAGAACAGCTATCGATTGGTGTTCGCCTCGTTGATAAGGATCTCAATGTACGTGAAGAATTTCTAGGCTTTACTCCTCTTAAAAAACTTTAAGCTGAAGATATAGATATAGCCAGAGCTATATTGTCTACTACACGAGATATTTACAATTTAAATATGAGTAAGCTTGTTGGACTTGGTTTGATGGGTGCTCCACCATGACTGGCAAAAAAAAATGGAGTTCAGAAGTTAATAAGAGATCAGTACCCTAAAGCCAATTTTTTTTCATTGTTGTTCCTATCGTTTCAATTTAATAATTAATGACCTAAATAATGTTCCAGAATTTCGAAACACTATTGGAATAGTGAAAAAATAATTTATAAAATTTTTCCAGTGAAAAATGTCTCGCAGAAATTTGGTGCGCATATACTATTAGGTATGCGAAACACGATGGTCTGCCAAGTACAAATCAACTAGGATATTTTAAGAAACATTTTAGAAAGATAAAATTATCATTAAAAAATCTTTCATCTGATCCAGATGTAACGCAAGCCACACGAACTGCAGCATTGCCAGCTTTCATCAGCAGCAGGAAGTCCTGCATTTCTCATCTGTTTAATAATCATGACGAAATATAGTTCATATTTGGAGCCTATAGGAAATATTCATCAAACTAAAGTAATAAATTTGGATGAGGTTCATTGTCACATAGAAAAAACTTTTAAATATTTTAAAAACTGGTGGAAATGAAAATAATGCAGTCTCTTTTTAAAGGAATTTTTTAAAAATCTAAGAATTTTTGCCAAGATTTTTCATTTCCAAGTGCAGTATCCAAAGGAATTCCACTCAGGGAATCCCAAAAGTTTGCCTTGAGGATTGCTTTCATTATTTATACTTTATCTTGATTCTCTCATTTCATCTCTGAGTTTCAAATTTTCGGAACACAATATAACATCGACCTTTCCTTGCATTTTGCACCCAGTTAGAACAAGAAAATTAACCAAATCAGAATATTTAAAAAAAAATGAACTTCATTATAACTGAATATAATATTGACAACCTAATTGGTGAAGCCGAATCTTTGTTTAATTTCTGGAATGATTCAGATAGGGAACAAATAGATGGGAAAATGAGTTACAGCACATTACTACAAATTCATATGTACAGGTTTCCCAACAGTTCCACAAGGCTATCAAATACTTCCACAACTCCATCACTACTTGTGCAAATTGAAAAGTGTCGTTTTAGTACCTTCGACATGTTAAACACGTGAGCTTAGGTCAACGTATTCTCAACGAAAAGATAAATGGGCTATGTTAACTTAGGCATTCGCGGGGGAAACGTTTCACGTCAAAACATCACTTGATAGAAGATATTATAATTGAATTTTAAAAAAAAGAAAAAAAGAAAATATTAAATTCTTATTTTCATGCTAAAAAGGAAACACCCTTTAATGTAATATAAGACTTCTTACTAGTTATGCTCATTTTGAAATAAAACTTTTCGTAAAATTTATGAAGATATTTATAAATATTTGGGCTGTGTGAATTATCATTTTTATTATTCAAACCTTTGAAAACATGTACTATAAGTATATATATATATATACTATATACATATATAATATATATATATATTATATATATATATATATATATATTTATATAATATATTTATATATATATATATATTAATATATATTATATATATATATATAATATATAATATATATATATAATATATATATACTATAATATATAATTATATAATATACTGATTTATATATATATATATATATATAATATAATAAGATAATATATATATATAATATTATATAAAATATATATATATACTATATATTATATATACACTTGCCCCCCCCCCCTAAATTTTGCTATAACGAAACAAATAAATTATTATAATATATATATTAATATATATATATATATATATATTATATATATATAGTATATATAATTATATATCTATATATATCTATATACTGATATATATATATAAGTATATATTATAATATATATATATATATATATATATATATATATATATATATATAGTGGAAGGAAGTAGCGCTCGCGAAGCGATGAAATTTTACACATTGGGTATGTGAAGTTTTAGGGTACATCTCGTGCCACTCCAATGCTCAATATTTCTTCCCTTTTCCACTCATATTAACATTCTTCTTACACTGGAGTTGGCTCTCAGTTATCATACACACATACACCATAAAACCCTATTACTGAAAAACTTTTTTATGATATTCCTGTGTGTATGGGTGAAAGAATTTCAACAGCGAACGTTCTGCGAGTCGTAGGAGGCGGCTAAAAAGACGTTGGTTGTTGGGTTGGGAACCCATTACTATTTAACTTTACTATAGGAATGTTTATGCATATCTCGATCGGGCCTGGCCGTGACCGAAGTATGCGACCTTGTATCTTTCAACGAAAGCTCTATGAAACGTCTGGGTACATGGAATGTTGGAGGAATAAATGACGAAGAGAAGATGAGAGAGGTGATGGATATATATTTAGATAGGGTAAATTTGATTTGAGAAAGCCTGTTGGCCAACACTGTCGAGATTTACGATAAATTCCAGAACAGGTATAACCATTCAAGCACTTGTACTTATTTTTGGCAAATCATAATGTTGGTAAACAGGACTTGTGCCTAGAGACATTTTCTCTTTGGCTATAATAATCTGACATATTCCAAAAGAACTGTTTTAAAAGGACTGTTCTAATGTTTCCACTATAATACTAACTTTGGCTATTCATGGAAATTTCACACGCTTTGAAATTTTTTGTATTCGACACGGTCATTCATCGAGACCATCGTGTCAAGCGCCAAGCTTGTAAATGTTACTTAATTTGGGTTTATAAAGCCCGATATATGCTTAAAAGAGTAATGAATTTAATTTATTGTATATTAATATGTTTAAACTTTTAAACTGTGTTTTGTTTAATACATATCATGGAATGTTACTATATTAAAAGTTGAATTTGGTTGGCTGCGAAATATATTTTAAACATCCGATGTTATTTTCCTGTTCCGTCGTCAACTTTTGCAATACAATTGTAAGGCATTTAAAATTCTTCTAAATCAATGTCAGCATCTTTAATGAAAATCCTGATATATCTATTTTTTGTGACTAAAAATATTATTTAGAAATATTGGTTATAGTTACCTATCGATTTTAAAACTTAGATTAATTTTTAAAATATTTTTTAATTTTCTATTATTATTTAGTATAGTTTTAAGACTTTTAAAACAATTTAATTTAACTTCAAATTTTATTTCCATTAATTGCATTTGAAAAAAATTGTTAAAAAATGGTATAGCGATTATAACGAAAACTCGATACTCAGGATTGACTGAAATTTTGATGCGAGGAAGCAAACCTCGTAACTTTACCTGTAATCATTAAGTGTTTTCTTTTTTTTGCAACTTTATGAAGTTTGTGGAAATCCGGAAGGGCATTTTAAAAAAAAAAAAAAAAAAAATGCGCATATATCTAATAGCCACATTCGTGAATGCTAAAGATAAGATAATGCCATAGTGAATTATTAAATAATCTATGATAATGCATTGCGAGTTGCATCTTTAAGAATTATTTTGTCCCATTTAGTTGACTAGTAAATTCTTCCAACGTAAGTTAAGACTTACATTTGCAGTCCAAGATGCGAACCTCTCACTTACAATCTTTTTGGAATATATATATATATATATATATATATATATATATATATATATATATATAATATAATATATATATATATATATATATATATATATATATATATATATATATATATAATATATAATATATAGATTATATATATTATTATAATATATATATATATATATATATATATATATATATATAATATATATAATATATATATATATATATGATTATATAATTATATATAGATATATATATTATAATATATATATATATATGATTAATATATATATATATTATATTAATATAATAATATAATATATATATATCAGTAATATACATATATATATATTATATATATATATATTATATATATATATATATATATATATATATATATACTATATAATATCTATATATATATATATATATATTTTTAAATATATATATATATATATATTAATATATATATATATATATATATATATTATATTATATATATATATATATATATATATATATATATATATAATATAAATATATATTATATATAATATATATATATATATATATATATATATTATTATATATTATATATATATATATCTATATAATTATATATATAATATATTATATATTATATATATATATTTATATATATACTATATATATATATATAATTATATATTATATAATATAGATATAATTATATATATATTTATATATATATATATATATATATATAAATATATATATATATATATATATATATATATAATATATATATATACATATAATAACATGTACTGGATATATATATATATATTTTGATTTAGGTTGTTGGTAAACTGTGTGGTCATGACGCCTCTCCGAATCTTCTTCATTTTCATGGCTCAACAAGAGGGCTGCTCAATGCATGGTGGCTGCTACAGATTGGAATCACTTTACAATCTACTAATAGTAATAATAATATAATTGTGATAAAATAGTGTTAATGAGATATATATAGTGGTAGTGTTAATAATTTGTGCTAAGAATAATAATAATTATAATAATAATAGTGATGGTAGGGATTATGATAATGATAGTGATAATGATGATAATAATGCTAATGATGACGGTAATAATAATGGTGATGAAAGTGATAATATTGATAATAATAATAATAATAGTAATATAAAATTATTAGTGATAAAACTATTTACATTTACAGGAACGATATTTATTTATTAATTACAGATACGATAAAGTTAATTCTGACTTTTAATGCGACTTCAATATATTTGTGAGTGCATATTTGTATATCAGAATATATGTATGTATTGTATGTATGTATGTATGATATATATATAGATATATGTATTTTTCTTTTCTATAGTATTTTATATTATAGTACTGAAAGAGCCACCCTAGGCATCAGTGGGAGAGCACCTCACGAAACCAAGCCGAGGTCCCAGGTTCCGCAAACTGTCGGGTGGGAAGAATGTGAGCTGATTTCTCCCCTGTGGGCTTGGCTGTCGTCCTGCCGGTTCGACGTTAAACGATACACCAAGTAGTAGGGGTGTAGTCATTTCGTAGTTTCTTTGGGGAAAAAAAGATAAGCCGCAAGATTTTTACTCCAATGATTGGGAGCCTCCCTTGGGGTAAAATATAAAGCCGCAAAGTTTTTACCGTTAACTTTTTTGTGCGTTGACGGCTTTTTGGGCACCCGAATGTTTTTTACTCAGCTACCTTGCATGGGTTTTATTTTTTAGATTTATTTATTTTATTTTTTTATTTTTATTTTTAGATTTTATACGTTAGTTAGTTATTTTTAAGTTTGTTGTAGTTTATTTTATTCATGTTTTCTGTTCATGGAAGTTTTAACAACCTTGTTGACTTGCGTCCACCATTTTGTTTTGTATATTGCGTTGTTAATCTTGCGTCGTAATTTTTCAATCGTCGCGTTGCGTCGCGTTTAAGTCGTTCGCGCATCGTCTTTTGTTCGCGTTTAATTCGGTTCGCGTTTTGTTAACAAATTCGCAGTCGCATCCACTGGGCCCGAATCCCGTCGCATGTATATAGTATATATATATATATATATATATTATTATATATATATATATTATTATATTATATATATAGATAAGATATAAATATTATAAATATATATAGTATATATAATATATATATATATATTATATATCCTACACTCACAGACACACGACACACCCTTCCATCGTGCTTAAACTTCCTTACCACCTCAAACCTCACCGTGTTTATATGTTCGAGTTTCCCATAGGTCATAAATCAAAATAGAACTCGACCTCTCACCACCGATGCAAATCCCCGCCCTTTTAACCACCCGTCCAGCGGTACGTATTGTTAAAATATAAATTTAATTTCCAGGTTTATAAAAGCAAGGCCGCGGTTTCCCAGTAATAATTATAATAATAATAATAATAATAATAATAATAATAATAATAATAATAATATAATAATAATATAATAATAATATAATAATAATAATAATAATAATAATAATAATAATAAAATTATATATAATATATATTATATATTATATATATATATATATAATATATATAGATATATAAATATAATATGATATATATATATAATATAATATATATATAATATATATATATATATATCAGGGGTGGCACGAGTGAGCCCAACCCTAAAAAACTCAAACGGTTTTTCAAAAAAACCCACTTGAAAAAAACCCGCTATTTTGCCCACTGGGTTTTTTTAAAAAAAAAATCGGAATATTGATGTATCAGGCAGTAAAAAAAAAATGAAAATATTAGAAATTATACTCTATTAGTGACAATGTTTATAAGATTTAATCATTTGTTGAAAGAATATAATATATAATATATATATAATATATATATTATATATAAAATATTTAATATATATATAGATATAAATAAATATATATATATATATATATATATATATATATTATATATATAACCGTATATATATTATATATATAATATAATATATATATATAATATATATATATATATATATTATTAATATATTATATAAATATATATATAAATATATATAATATTATATATATATATAATATATATATATATATATATATATATATATATATATTATACTACGTATATATATATATATATATATATATACCTATATATATATAATATAATGAGCAGTCCAAAAGTGGGACCTGCTAAGATTTCTTCGGAGGATGATGAATAGTAACCAGGTCTTAAGGTTTTGTATCATTTCCACAAAGTACTTCAATTCAACACTTTAAATATATAGTGCTGTTACATAAAAAAAAAAACTGATATATTTTTGGTCAAGAATTTCTTTTGGTGTAGTTGTCATTTTAATGGATATACTCTAGAAATTTCTTTGAGTTTTTGAATGTGCAGATACAAATAACCATGTTTTCATTGTTGAATGTCTTGCAGCCCTCGAAAATTAGATGAATCCCTTTCTTTAATCTGTAAGATCCATACTTCAACGTTGTATCAGCCACTTGATTCACTAGATTGCAGAATATGACAAAAGCGCTTACAAAGATTTTTCAGACGTACTTTTTTATTCTTTTCAATTTTATTGCTAATTGCATCACTGTAATATTTACATTTTACTTTGCTGGTGCCTTAGACATTCAGAACTTCAGTCCATTCATTTCCTAGTTTTCTTCTGGATCCCAGAGTCTTTGGCATTACTGTTATAATCAAACTTATAATAACTTAACAAAATTGAAAACAAATAATTAAATTAATATGAAATTGCATTTATTGCTGAAAAGGAAAGGAAAAATGAAAAAAACCAATTTCCCCCGGGTTTTTTCGGGTTTTAGATGAAAAAACCCGAAAAACCCCGGGCCCACTGGGCTTTTTCAAAAAAAGTGGGTTTTTTGCCAACCCTGATATATATATATATATATATATATATATATATATATATATATAAATATATATAATATATATATATAAATATATTATATATATAATATATAATATATATATATTATATATATATAACATATATATATATATATATAAATAACAACGAGAGAGAGAGAGAGAGAGAGAGAGAGAAAGAGAGAGGAGAGAGAGAGGAGAGAGAGGAGAAGAGAGAAGAGAGAGAGAGAGAGAGAGAGAGAGAGTTTCGTTTGCGGAACATTTCGAATCGTAAAAGCACGTGGAAGACTATGCTGTCGTTGTTTATTCATTTTTATTTCCAAAATTTTATCCATTTTATTTTATTCATTTTTATTTGAATTATTTTTATTATTTTTATTTTATTTTCGGTTATAACATCTCTCATCCTGAGAATCGTCACGTGAAACGAAATCTTCGAATTCGAATCGTAAAAGCACGTGGAAGACCATGCTGTCGTTGTTTATTCATTTTATTTCCAAAATTTTATTCATTTTCTTTGAATTGTTTATTCATCTTCAAATGATTGGTTTACTTATTTCTACTATTTTTAATTATTTTAATTATTGTTAAACGTTTATTTTTCATTATTTTAATTTATTTTTGGTATTACGCTGCGTGTTGATAAGTAACACGTTTCTTTTTACGACCAAACATGCACATCTACCAAGCGACGAAGCGAAGGAGAGAGAGAGAGAGAGGGGAGAGAAGAGGAGAAAGAGAGAGGAGAGAGAGAGAGAGGCAGATATATATATAAATATATATTATAAATATATATATATTTATATAATAATATATATTCATAAATATATATATACATATATTATATTATATATATATATATACCACCGATATTATTTAACCTTGTTTTGACCATGATATTTCGGCTTGACCTTGCCATATACCATGGGTCCAACCTACACATAGCCTAAACCTGCACCTAAACTGACCTAACCAAACATAACCTAACCTACCTAAAACCTAACCAACCTAACCTAAACCTAACCTATCTACACCATACACCTAGCCTACACTTACACCTAGCCTACACCTGCCCCTACACCTACACCTGAGCTCATCCAGGAAACTGATGCCTAGCCTTTGGAAGGTATCTGTGCTAACCATGAGGGTCATTAGGTTACCTGACCTGTATGGATCTTTCCTAACTTATTTCCATCCGCGGACATACACACACACACACACACACACACACACACACACACACACACACACAACACCACACACACCCACATGCACACTTATACTTATACAACACACACACACACACGCCAACCACAACACACACACACACACACAACACCCACACCCACTTACACTTATAAACACATAACTATGACACTTACACTCACTATAGACACTTACACTTACATGCATACACACTATGACACTTATATAACCACACGACCAGCCCTTGTCTTCCATGGGTCAATTTGTAAGCCCACCCTCAATTTTAGGCACTTAAAACATTTTATTAAAACATTTCGCGAACCTAAAACTGTAATCATAACAGACATCTTTTATATTTTACTTATTACTTTTTATATAAATTTTTAAAAATTGCGTGTAAGAAAAAAAAAACCAGAGTGTGTCTTATATATAAACATTTTATTTTACAATTCATCTGTACGAAATTTTATTAAAAAAACATATACTTTACAGACCTTAAAGCAGTAAAAAAGTAAATAAAGCTGTAAAGCAGTAAAACAAAACGCATACTTAATCCCTTAGGTTAGGAACACCTCTATTTTTTAGTTTTTTACGCTTTAAACTCATGTTTATGCTTTAACTATGTTTTACTGCTTTAGCTTATATGTTTTACTGTTTTACTCACATATTTATTAGCATTACATACCTTAAAGCTGTAAATCATTAAATCAATAGAGGTGTTACCTAACAACAAAAGGATTAGTATGCGTTTGCTTTTTACTGATTTTACTGCTTTAACTTTCTGTTTTATGCTTTAACTCATGTTTTACTGCTTTAACTCATATGTTTTACTGCTTTAACTCACATATTACATTAACATTACATACCTTATAACAGTAAAATCATTAAATCAATAGAGGTGTTACCATGCAACAAAGGGATTAGTATGCTTTTTTGTTTATACTGCTGACGCTTTTAACTCATGTTTTACTGCTTTAACTTTTCTGCTTTACTGCTTTAAACTTTCTGCTTTACTGCTTAACTTTCTGCTTTACTCTTTTACTTTCTGCTTACTGCTTTAACTTTCTGCTTTACTGCTTTAACTTTCTGCTTTACTGCTTTAAACTCATATGTTTTACTGTTTGACTCAGTATATTTATTAAACATTGTGTTTTTTATTTTGTTTTAATACTTTTTATTTATTTTTATTATTTTTTTCATTTATTTTTTTTATTATTTTATTATTTTTATTATTTATTTTTATTTTATACTTAGTGTTATTACTCGCCTGTCTATTATGATTTTAGAACACACATACACATCCGCACACACACACACCACAACACACACACACACACCACACTATGACACTTATACACACATTCACTATGACACTTACCCTCACACACAGATTTACTTACACTCACCACACACAGATTTACTGTTACACTCAACACACAGATTTACTTACACACACAGATTACTTACACTCACAACAGAATTTACACACACACACAACACACCACACACACACACACACACACACACACGCACACACCCACACACTTACACATATAACAATAATTTATTAAAAATGTCTATGTTTTAATTAAACACGTTACATTTATATTACTCATTCAAATATAATAAAATTTCCCCCTTTATTCCCATATCATATTCACAATATAGTTTTCGACAAAAGCACACTACCACTATTCTCCTAACCGATTTAATCAAACACAACCTCACAGGTTTTAGCCAGACTCTACTCCTCACCACCACCAGCGTATTATCCTAGTAGCAATAGACATCGACAAGGCATTTGATACAGTCCCCCGTCACATTTTAATAGTCAAAGGCCTAAATACATATATAACCATAAAAAAATAACAAACCTTCTATCCTGTCGTACAACTAGAGTTATCTAAGGATACAACTCCTCCCTCAAATTCAAATTATATATTGAAGTCCTTCAGCGAGCCATTCTTTCACCTATCGTGTTAACTAAAAATATTTCAAAGTTTTTAATAAAATCGGGTTCTTATATTATTATTATTATTATCTATGTACATTGGACCACAGTCCATCACGAGAAAACACAACACCGCACTCCTTACAGATACGGAACTGACCTCTCTCTGTAAAATGTGTTGAAATAACTACTCTAGGTCTAAATTTAGGATAATCCTTTTGTAACTCCGGGGCATTTAAGCCAAATTCCAGGTCAAAATATATTTCAAATTTGATTTTCTGTAAAATGTGGTTGCAATAACTACGTTAGGCCTAAATTTAGGCCTATTTTAATTTTAGGATAAGCCTTTTGTTAGACGGGCTAATTTAATCTATACCAGGTCAAAAGGTAATGCCAGTATAGACAAGATTCATTGTGATTAGTTATTTTTATAAATATATTTCAAACTGAAACATGCTGGATCGTTAAGATCCTTTACAGGTAAAAAGGAAATGTTCTCCTTACTTGTGGATTGGTCGATAATCCTTAATTCTATATGCCTCGTATGTGATTGGTGAGATATTATTATTGTCTTTTGAAAATAACTTTGGTCTTTATCTTGTATGAGCAGGTGTGTGTTTTATTTTCTTTTAGACCCAAACTCATTTTTAAAATCATAGTCATTTTAGCTGTTAAGCGGTGCACAAGTCTATCTGATTTGTATTAAAAAGTGTTTTATTTTTTACTAAGTGTATATCATATTTATAATAAATACTTATATTGAGGAATAATTATTATTTCACTAGAATAGATAGATAATTAATCACTTAGTTCATAAGCTAACCACCAGGGCTCAGCATGAACCCCACCCGCAAAGGCAAGCCAACCCCGCACCAGGCTGTGCGGTCCCGTCGCGTCCCCGCCCTGCCGCGTCCCCGCCGCCGCGTCCCCGGCCCGCCCACGTGCGCCCTTTCTAGCGCAATATTCCGCGTCCCGCTCGCCGTTAGTGTTATTTACTTCAGTCCTATTGTTATTATTATTTAGGGAACACACACAACACACACACACACACACAACGACACACATCTATCTTCATCATTGCACTAGCATCATTCTACACACACACGCACCCACCCACACACACTTACACATATACACGTATATTTATTAAAACATTTTATTTTTATTTATTATTATCTTCATGCCTATTGTATCATTATTATACATCCAACACCCATCACACACACAACTACACACACACAACAACATCTCCTATAACGATCGACACACACTACTTCATCACTATCTACACCACGCACACCACACACACACACCCACACATACGCACACTCACTTACACATATACGATTAATTTATTAAAACATTTTAGTTTTATTTTATTATTATACTTGGTTATTTACTTCATGCCTTTGTTATATTATTTAGAACACAACACACACACACACACACACACGCACACAACACACACACACACACCCACACACACACACACACACACACACTACACACTTACACATACGCACCCACCCACTCGATATTTTTGATCCCTCAACTTTGATGCCTCAGCTTTTGATGCCTCAACTTTGATGTCTCAGTTTTGATGCCCCAACTTTGATTTCCTTAGTTTCCTATATCATTTACTCTCTATCTATCTCTTCTGTTGATTGCCTCAACTTAATAACTTAGCTTGGTACCTCTTTAGTGTCATCTTTGATGCTCATCCTTTGATGGAAGTCATCTGATACCCCTATATTGAGATTCAGTTCTATAAGCAGTTACACTGACCATAGACACTTACCACTTACACTGGTTATTATCTATATATATCTTATATCCTTTATTCCACACTATACGCACCATACACAATTGACACTACTTCGCCATAGACACTATCTATCTCACTCTACACAACAATATATATATATTATATAATATTATTATTTTTTTATTTTTTTAATATTTTATATATTTAATATATAATAATATAATAATATATATATATATATGCGGGCGGTTGTATATCTCTTAATATTACGCCTGCTGGCGCACGCGGCGGGCGGGACGCGACGGGACGCACCAGCGGTGGTCTCTTCTCTTTGGGCTCTATATCTCTTGGTGGATACTTTGAAATTTAGTAAATAAATAGTAAATTATTTATATTATCCTGGTGTATAAGTATTTTTTATAAATATGATATACACTTAGTAAAAAAAAACACTTTAATTACAAATCAATAACTTCTATCCTCTATACTATCTAAAAGACTTATGATTAAAATGATTTCTATATATATATATATATATATCTATATCTATCTCTATTATAATACTAATATTATATATATATATATATTTTCTATATATATACTATATATATATCTCTATATATCTTTATCGAGGCCATATTTAGAGAGATTATATATTATCTATCTCTATATCTATATAGTAAGGAAGAACATTTCCCTTATCTCTATTATTTATATCTATCTCTCTATCTATTTATATATGTTATAAAAATAATAATAAAACAATGATTCGTTTACGCTATTCTCTTGGTATAGATTAAATCTACCCGCTCTTTACAAAAAAAGGTTCTTATCCTAAAATTTAGTCCTAAATTTAGCCTAACGGTATTTATTGCACTCATCTATATCTATATATATATCTATTATATATTTTTTTTTAGGCTTAAAATCGCCCCGGGTTACAAAAAGGATTTTCCTAAATTATATCTATTTATTATTCTATATATATATTATTATCTATAGAGTCAGTTTCGTATCTGTTTATATATTCTGTTTCTCGTGAGGATTGTCAATGTATCATTATTATTTATTATATTATATATTATAATAATAATAAAGAAAACCCGAATTATTTAAAAAAACTTTTATATTATATATATCTATATCGTATATATATATATATATATATATATTGTTATAATAATATATTATAAATATATATAATTATAATCTGCAATTTTGAAGAACCTTATTTGTTATTTTTTTATCTTTTTTAAATGGTTAAAGATGATGTAAAAGCAGTAAGTCTTTAATAGAACAGAATATCTCTATATCTATTTGTAAGGAGGGTTTATATTTGTCTACCTTGACGATTTTTAGTAATTTTAGGGACGAAAGTATGTTTTTAATCAGGTCTCAACATTTTAAAATATATATTATTTTTTATAGTTATAAAATTATAAACAAAAAGTATAACAGTTAATAATAAATTCTTGTTCAAAGATAATGATTGATTATATTAGGTACATGTGTAGAAGCCCTTGACATATCCTAATTATTTTTGAATTTATATATATAAATTTCTTAATATAACAAGGAGGAATGTTTTAATAAATTACACGTATATGTGTAAGTGAGTGTGTGTCGTGTGTGTGTGTGTTTGTGTCGTGTGTGTGTGTGTGTGTGTATGTCTGTGTATGTTTTATATGTATATTTTTGTGTATGTTTATATATTATCTGTGGTGAGTGTAAGTAAATCCTGTTTTTTTTTGTTAGTGCTAGAGATAAATCCTGTTTTTTTGGTGTGGCGTAATGTGTCATTATGAAATGTGTGTATAGATGTCATAGTGTTTGGTTTTTTGTGTGTGTGTTTTTGTGTTTGTTTTTTTTTTGTTGTTTGTGTTTCCATATTATTACCAGAGCATTAATGAGTATATACATGAAGTTAACTAACACTAAGTATTATATATATTAAAAAAATATATTAAAAATAAGAAAAAAAATATTAAAAATAAATTACAAATTAATAATAAAATATAAAGTAGATAATGAGTGATAAGACTATATATATTAATGTAATATAAATAGCTAATTAAATAAATATTGACATGATAAAGCAATATATCGAGTTAACATTAACACATAATATAAATTCAGTTAAAGCAGAAAAGTTAAAGCAGTAAAGCAGGAAAGTAGTAATATTATGTATATTATATATATTATATCTATATGTCTAAATAAGCGTTAGTATAGTATGCATTATTATAGTTTATTTTATAAATATCTATGAAGTTAAAGCAGTAAAGGCAGTAAAACAAAAGCATTACTAATCCCCCTTGAGTGTTAGGTAAACGTACCTTATTTAGTTTGTTACTGATTTACTGCTTAAGTATGTATGTAATGAATATGTGAGTTAAGCAGTAAACATATGAGTTAAAGCAGTAAAACATGAGTTTAAGCAGTAAAGCAGTAAAACAGAAAGTTAAAGCCAGATAAAACCAGTAGTGATCTAGTATAGTATATCTAATCCCTTTAGTGTGAGTTAACCCTCTATTGATTACTGTTACAGTTTAGTATGGAATGCTAATAAATATGTGAGTTAAAACATAGTATATTATCATATATATATAGTCTATATATGATATATATATATATGAGTTTAAAGCAGTAAAACAGTATATCAATAGAAAGGAGGGTGTTACCTAACACCTAAGGTATTAGTATGCTTTTGTTTTACTGTCTGTTTTACGCTTTAAGTCTGTTAAGTATATGTTTTTAATAAAATTCGTATATTTAAGGTAAATAAAAATGTTTATTTTATTTGACACTGTGGTTTTTTTCTTATTACATTCTCGATTCACAACATTGCTATTCTCTCCATTTACTAAGTAAAATATAAAAGATGTCTGTAGTGAGTTACAGTTTTAGTTTTTTAATAAAATTGTTTAAGTGCCTAAAATTAGGGTGGGCTAAAATGACCCATGTAATCCATTAATTTTCTGGTTGGCAGTGTGTTTGTACGCTAGTATAAGTGTAAATGTAAGTTTAAGTGTCTATGGTGAAGTGTATATGTTTATATTATATTTTTTTTTTTTTTGTGGGTTGTGTGTGTGTGTGTGTGTGTGTGGGTGTGGTGGGTGTGTGCTTAACTATTACAAGAATTTATATTTATTATATATTTTTTTGTTTGTGTGTGTGTGTGATGTTGTGTGTGTTTTTGTGGTGTATCTTTCTCTATAATAAGTTGAGAAAGAATCCATAACAATGTTATTATCATATCTCAGTTAGATCAGTGAGTACTGTACGAAGAGCTGAGTGCTAGTCAGTTAACTGAATGAGCTTCAAGCGGAGGTGGATGCTAGGTGCAGGTGTAAGGCTAGGTGTAGGTGTAAGCCAGGTGTAGGTTAGGTTAAGTTAGGTTAGTTAGGTTAGTAATTTTATGGTTATGTATGTTGCAGTTTAGGTGCGTTTAGGTCTATGTGTTGATTGTAAGGTATCCGCAAGTCAAGGCCGACATATCATGGTTCCAAACAACCTGTGTGTAAGAGTAATAATATATATATAATAATATATAATATATATATTATTATATTAATATATATATATATATATATATATATATTATATATATATATATATATATATATATATAATATATATATATACTGCCCTCTCTCTCTCTCTCTCTCTCTCTTCTCTCTCTCTCTCTCTCTCTC
>JABUQX010070246.1:20000-33481 GCA_015478945.1 Trachelipus rathkii | reverse complement strand
CTCTATATATTGACGAGTGTAAAAGATAGGACATTTACTGGACAAATCTAGCAGAGCGTAAATTTAACCTTAATTTGTAGATGAGAAAAAGTTCCAATTGCGATAAAGATGATAGAGCAAATAGCTAAGAACTTTATTAGAAAATACATAGGAATTTTGAATGTCTTATTTTCACGTATTGCTGGTATAGATTTGTCTTTATATTTATAAAGTTGACACTATCTGAATCATTGTAGGCTTAGTTTTAGGGTGCGACAAAGTAGAGCCCATAAATCCAGCCTTCTAAATTGAATATATATTGATAAATATCTTCAGCCATTTGACTGGCCTCGTACGAACCAAAATTGCAGCTTGTAAAATGATTCCCTTTTAGTTTCTTAAATACACTGATTACTAATTTTTTATGACTAAATAATATTAAAAAACATTAAAAACTTTTTTATGTAAAAAGAAAAAGTATCACGATCACATACTTGACCAAAATTCAATTTCTATCTAAATCCTATAGCCATCGGCATTTAATTTGTAGCAGCGACCAATAGCCCATAAAACACCGCCACTGAAATATATATAATATATATAATATAATATATATATATATATATACTACCTATATATATATAATATATATATATATATATATATATATATATCATAATATAGTATAGCAATAATTAAATATTATGCATTGAGAATTGTTAATATTGTCCTCACTTCGCAAACATCCAGAGAACTAGGTCAATTCCTCACGTAGAATGGGCCTAGAATTTCTTTTATGTCCTCCGCGTCAATATGTCTTCTTACTTTTATTTTATATATATGTATAGTATAAATACTATTATTATATATATTATACCTAATATATATATACATATATATATAATATATAGCGTAAAATTTGTATTTCTTAAGTATATAAAACAACATAAACCACTGAATCAAATGCTAAAAAATAATATATAAAACTATAGTAAAATATAACAGGGATATACTTATAATATATAAGGAGAGTCAACTGATAAATAAATATATATATATATATATATAGTAGCCATTCACTCAATTTATTTAAACAAAGCTTAATATATATATATATATATATATATATATATTAATATTATATACGGTATATATTATATATACAATATATGATAATATTATATTATATAAATGCCGTAAATACCTATGATACATATATAGTATATATATAATATATAATATATATAATATAATATATAATGAGAGAACCACATGCATGTAACTAAAAAATTATACAGCTACAGGAAATAAATAACAATTTTATTATCAGGAGACACTATTTAAATGCTTAAAATTACAAAAAAATAAAAATAACAAAAATTAAAATAATAACAGCATTTTTGGAAATTTTAAAAATTTGTTAAAATGTTGGAAATGATATAATGATCATGTTAAGAACGAAGGAGCTCCATAGCTACGAGGAAACTTCGAAGTTGCCAAATGTCATTTTTTAACTAAAGTATTCCAAGAGTAAACCACAAAGATGGACAGATCGGGGTTTCTCGCCTATTCGGAGACGACCGGACCCTCTGCCCTCCGCGGCTCCATCCCCTAAAAAGGAAATAAAAAGAAAAAACATTTCGCCAGAGCTAATTAAAAAAACAATTTTGTACTCTTGCTTCTCGTACTCATTGCAGGAAATGAAGCGATCGGATCATGAGCGAGCCGCTGCCAGTCATTAAGTCAATATAAAAGGTTTTTAATGAAGTAGAAAGATTAACGTGAATTTTTTTTAAGGTTTCATCGATGAGCTGAAATCAAAAATGTTTTATTTATATTTTTGAAGTAGCTGTTATAGTTTAAAGTTACATGCATGATGCTTTCCGGAGGCGCAATATATAATATATTAATACTATTATATATATATATAATATTTAGATAAAGTATATATATATATATAGAGTAACTAATAATATATATATAAGTATATATTATTATAATAATAGGTATAATTATATAAAACTCCCCTATATAATGGGACTATACTGCTATTTATAATGTATACGCGTATCACCTAGGATCGAAAAATTAATAAAAAAGTAACGTATATTTCAATTATTTGATGTAAATAGCATTATAAATGCTGGATATTTCATAATACAACTTTTAATAAAATAAAGATAAAATAAAGAGAAATTTTTCGACTTCACACATAAACGCTATCAATAATACACAAATGAGATTAGGAATAACAAACAATTTTTTCTTGGTTCTAAATTTGGACGGAGTATTCGCCAAATTATAAGACCATATATGAGAAGTAGATAACAAGTTGATATTGATATTTTTTGATATATTATTTTCATTTTTTTATCCGGGGTGGCCTCGGCCCCCCCCTAACTGCGTTGCCGGCAAGGCTCACCCCGCTCGCTACGTTCGCGCATTTGGGTGGGAACTTTTTAAAAAAAAATATTATCCACAATAATGAATATTCTATGATAATAATAATCGAAATAAGGAGTGTAACTTCAACAAAGAATCTCAAATTACATATGAAAGATGTAAATACCAGATACGAATAAATTAATATAAAAATCCAATAATAATAATAAATAAGTAATAAATAATATAATGAATAATCAATAATAATTAAATACTCATATCATTTGCTTGAGATTCTTAAAATGTCGATACATTACTAGAAATATCTTAATATAATAAAATTACCTAATAAATATTAAAATAAGAAATTACTCGAAATCGTTTTTTCTTTTGCTGCTTAATCGAGGAATTTGTCCCCGAGAAACAAAGATCATGCTAATAAAAATAAAATATAAATAAAATAAATCTAATAAAAATAAAATATAAATAATTAACTATATAATACTAGTTTTTAATATTATATTACAAAAAATTATTATATTATATATAAATAATTGTTAATAAATATAAAAAATGTATTATATATAATATATTGGTAAATAAATATATATTATAATAAATTAAGTTGTTATTTATATATTTATATATATTATATATATTTATAATGATATAATATATATATATGATATAGTAAGTAATAATATATATATAATATTAGCGCATTACTTTGGAATTGCCCCCCAAATCTATATTTTGAGCGATCATTTTTTACCGATATTTTTTTTTTTATTATCTCCATTAGTTTTCTGAAGAAATTTTAAACTTTTTTTAAGAGATATGAAATAGAAAGGGTATTATATATATATATTTTAATTTATAGACATACAATTATGTTTATATATCTCCATGCATTTCTACAAAGGAAATTAGTTTAATTTATTAAAATAAAAAAGTCAATTATGAGTTTTTCTTTTGTAAATTCGTTTTTTTTGCTCTTTTTATTTCTCAATTTAGCAGATGTTAGTTGCAAGAAATTGAAGAAAGATCGCACTGACTCAGAAGAAGAAAACATCATGGAGGTAAGTTATAGATCCTTGAGAAACTATTAGAAAATCTATGGAGAGGAGAGAAAAAGAGAAGAAGAAAGAGTGACAGTGAGAGAGAGAAGCAGCCAAGAACTACGACGAGGAAGTCAAGTAGAGAGAAGAAGACGAAAGAAAGAGAATAGATAAAGATGAGAAGTGGAAGAGAGAAGAGAGTAATGACTAGAGAAGATAGAATATTGAGAAGAGAGAAGAGTGAAGAAGACAGATGGAGTTTCGAATGTATTTATGTCTAACAAAGAGAAAGGAAAGGAGAAGAGAAAGAAGGGAGAAGAGAATTGTCGAAAGAAATGCAGAAAGCAGAAGAGTGCGAGGAGAAAGAAGAAGAAGAGAAGAGTAAAGAAAGAGAAGAGAAGAAGAGAAGAGAAGACAAAGAAAGAGAAGAGAGTTGGAGAAACAAATCAACACATACTACGGTCCTGTCTTCAACGCAGAATAGAAAAAACAACGACTTACTGAGGGCAGTTTGCTGGACCGAGAAACAAGAAAATAGATTACCGTCTTGTATTAAGAAAAGGAAAGACAAACTAATCATTGTCTTCAAAGGGAAATTAATAAGTCAGCAGCCGACCAGGTGAGAATGGAGCAAGGCGTATTACGCGGAATAGGGAGTAAGGCAGAAAGGAGTTAAGAGAGGAAAAAGATAAGAAAGGACAAGGAGAAGAGAAGAAGCAAGGAGATTAGAGTAAGGAAATATGGATAAGTATAAGGAGGGAGGGAGAAGAGTAAGCGTAATATAGAGCAAGTTATGAAGAGGTAAGGAAGTAGGAAAGAAAAGTTATGAGATGAAAGAGCTTAGGGTCCATTATCTGAGCGAGAAACGGAAGATGAGAAACCCCCTGAAGAAGAGGAAAGGTGGGAAAGGGTAAGTAAGGAGATAAAGATTGAACTGAAGAGAAGGAAGCCAAAGGACTAATTCAAACAAAAATTTAATTAAATTAAAACAGAAAACCAAGAAGAATACTATTCAAGTACATACTATCATATCACGTTACATACAGGAAGAAGATGAAACATGAAAGAAGGATGTGATTAATATCTTAACTTGTGGCTATTAAAATAACTAATCCATTAAACGCTGTTCAAATAAATCCTTTCCGTGATTTCGCTTCCTCCACATAAATTCAAAAAGGTACGTATCCAGAATGTATGGCGGTGCGGTTACCACACTCCGTTTGTTACATGTCGCCTAAAATCATAAAAGTTACTCCCTCATTCTCATTGGTATGTGCTCCATTTTCTGGATTCACAAATTAGGCTTGAATGATTGACTATCAAATCAGGTTTTATTAGCAAATCTTTTTCAATAGTGCGTTAAGAACTGCCAATAAATCAAAAATAAATACTATATACCCCTTTTCATATTAATTAGTTATGAATATCATATAACATATTAGGCCTTGTATATGTATTTCGGTATACAAAACTAAAAAGCAATCATGTTGTCCTATGCAACACTCCTCAAAAAACCACTGTGTTGGGTAGTTGGTCCTTTATTGGATATATTAAACGTCTCGAATTATAAATTTGGGCATTATACTCCGTCCATATCAACCATATCTTATACACCAGTGTCTATAGGTGATCATTAGATTACTGCTATGTATGACATACCTCGCGCAGATAGTTTTATCAATCGACTTATCTATCAAATCGATTTTCAGTTCTCAATTATTAACAACTAATTGTGTTCAACCAGGTTACATTGTGCACTTTTTCCATCGGCCTAATGAAGTAGGTCTGAAACAGTTCAACATGATAAATTACTGCATCCAAATACCATGTGTTTGCGCTCAATCCCAATTTTCCGAGAACAATTAATAACACTCCAACTATGTTTGACTGTTAAAATAAATTATTTCAAATCTATAATAGTTATTATATAACAAATAGTTTTAAGAATATTCATTAGTAATATTTAAATTAATTAAAATAACCTTCACTTTTGGAATTATATAACTCTAAGTGAGAGTAAAAGCTATGCACTCATAATTAATAAAATAAGAGTCATATTTTTTTTTTTTAAGTTTGTTGACTCTAAAAGGAGTTACTTTTTTTAATTTGAATAAAACATTAACTGAAAATAAATTCTTGTACATATAAAAATATAATATGTCAAAAATAACAATTATAATAATATATATATATACTTTAATAAGTTATTAAATTGTGTTCACTTAATATATATAACCAAAATATTTATATAAATAAAGATTCAAAACATAGAGTTAGTATAAACAATCGACTACAATCAATGATAAAAATATCGATGTAAATACAATTGGAGCAAATCAAGGAAGGCCCATTAGAAACTTCCTATAGCTGCTGACCTATATCTTATATGAATTATATTACATATTTATAATATATATATATATATATATATATATAATATTATATATTATATAATTATATATATATATGTATATAAATATATATATATATAAATATATATATATATATAAATAATATCATATAATATATATATTATATATTATAAATAATATATTTATATATATTAATATTATATTATATATAATATAATATTATTATATATCTAATATATATAGATAAAATATATTATATATATATTATATATAATATATATATTATAAAATATATATAAATACTTATATATATATAAAATATATATATTTATATATATATTAATATAATATATATATTATATATAAATATAATATATATACATATATATATATTATTATATATTTAATATTATATATATATATATTATATATATATTATATATATATATATATATATAGAAATATATATATAATAGCACTTACTGGTGTTTAAAAAAATTATGAAAAACTATGATATCGAAAATCGCCGAATGCTTACTCGTAGCAATCCCTGCAGTGTCACGTTTACGCTAAATACTCCAATAGAAAGGAGCGTCAAGACTTTACCACATAAGTTTGCTCTTTTTATCATATTAATTTTTTAATAATATTTTAATTTTTTTTTTTTTATAAGGCCGAGCGACGGCTGACGGAGGGACGTCCCCCCCCGTCGTCCCCCGTGAGGTCGAGAGACCTGACTCCTTCCATCTTGCGAGTTAACTTGTTATTCCTTAGTAAAAAAAACTTATTGGCAACTATTGCCAATAATCAATTGCCTTGAAATAAAAATAAAAATCGAATATACATCGTTCGTTCGATATATATCGGTTAACTCCTTTAAAGGACAAGTTTCATATATAAATATATATATATTATACTATTATTAAAATATATATTAATAATATATATATAATATTATAATATTATATTAAATATATTATATATTAATATATTAATTTATTATATATATAATATATATAAATTATATATATTACTATATATATGTCCATATAGGCATTATGATGATATTTATCCCACTATTATTTATGTTTACCAAGATGTAAATCATTCGAACGAAGTATATTGGAGTCTCGGAAAATTGTACAATAGTATTTTCTCATTAGTATATATATTAATGTCTTTTCAAATCATTTTACATGATCCGAATTAAAAATAAATTCTAATGGTTGAAATTTATTACAGATTTTTATTGTAGTTGTTTATAGATTCCGTATTTTATATATTTAATATATAATATATATTACTATAATATTATACTATATAATATTATATAATATACATATATATTATAATATATATATATAATAATTATATATATATATATATATACTTATATATATATATATTATATATATATATATAACATTATGACAATTTATTCATTTACTTTTTTTAATATCTGCTTTTAGATGTTTAACACTAAATTAAACTTTTCTAGCAATAATATTGATTAGTTCGAAATTATTTTCAGTGTATTCTTATCATATTAAATTGAATATTTTTTTATGGCATCTTCCTCATTAACTTAACATGATGTAATTTAAAATTTATATTACCTGTCTTTATTAACTTTTTTTTTAATAAAAAAGGTGGAAAAGAATTCCTCAAATAAATATAGTTTTTAGTGAATGTCTTAGGGACTCGAGCCGATGAGGGGACAGAGGCGATAGCCCGACAACTGATATCTATTCGGTCACCTGAGGTTATCTCGTTGGTTGTACATCAAGAAACACTTGTACATAAAAACATTTATTAGAGAATATAATTATATAAGGATTGCAGCAGATGCAATTTTCGCATCGCGAATGGCGATCGATGCGATAGTTTGATTTAATATCCCGAATCGGATTCTGATTTAATACTCATATATATAATATTTATATATATATATTAATAAATAATATTAATGTGATATAGATATGGATGTTAGTATTTAATATAGTATACTCTGTCTATATTTTCATTTACTGAAGTAATTAGGTAATGGTCACTTAATAATTAAAAATATATAAAATATAATACTAACTACAGATAGTATATACATATCTATTAAAAAGGAAGTAAACATTTTTTATATAGCGAATCAAAATGACAATATAATTATTATTTAAGTATACTGAGAATAATGCTTACCATCAGTATATCTATCATATTTCGAGCTCCTCCCCCCCAAAGCAAAAACACTAATCTTATAAAATAATTGGTTTCACCCAAAAATGCGCACACGAATGAAGAATAGATTTTACAAGTATTATATACGGTACTTTGAACAATAAACTAGTAGTTGAAATTCAAATATAGGACGTTGTGCTTGAGAAACATCAAATTTATCTGAGCTTATTTTACTGATGCGATGAAGTCAGTTTTCTCTCTCATCATTTATATCTGTATCCAGAGCAATATCCTAATATACTCTCCACTTTAGACACTATTTACGACAGGCATAGAGTATTCCTGCAAGTTAATCTAAGCGTGTGAGGTCATGTCTATATCTCTCACTTTCCGACACAAACTGTATCATCATTCGTTGAACTAGCTTTTTTTTTGGGTAGAGATCAGCATATTTGCTCAGTCTATTTGCTACTACTATAATCTATTTGGTAATGCGTGTCGTTTCTTACTATCTTTACCTTGACGTGATGTCAATTACACTCTTTCGTATTTTAGCGTTCACTTGAGGTACATAAGAAGTGTTGATTCTTGTCAGTTTTCCTTTTGTTCCTTCTAAATGCGTGAATACGCGAATCTATGAGCACTATTTCGATTTGACAGTTCTTCAAACTGCAACAACAAAAGTGTAAAATTTAACTTGTTTCTACAATATATGGTACAAAAAACTTGCGCTAATAACGGGGGATCTAAGTAAGTTGCCAAAGTAGAAGGTCAATAATTTCCACAGAATCAAAGCGTTTGTCTAGCTCTAGTTTAAATTTTTATTTTTCATTCTTAGTATAAAATACTTTTAATCAAATCTCGACTAAAAATTCGCGCAAACACCGTACAGGGTCACTAAAAGCGGGTAGATATGATATTATAGGATGCGGATTGTGTATGCAGATCTTTTATTTAATAGTGCGGATGCTCCTGCTGAGATTCGATTTACCTGGCTATACACTTAATATACTATACTAATTATCCGAAAAAATTTCAATTTTAAAAAATATTTAATATAAAAGTGATTTTTAAATAAATATTAAAATATTTCAACTTTTGAATCATTCCGTGCCACCAAATTCATATTGTTAGTATCATTATATTATAACTAGCAAATATATTGAAAAAAAAAATAAAAAACTTCAAAAACTGACGAGTCGTAAATAAACTACATAAGACCGTCATATAATAATAATAATATATAATAATATTAATATATTATATTAATATATATATATTTATATAATATTTATTAATATATAATTAATTGATATATTTATTATATATTATATATATATTATCATATATATTAATATAGATATTATATATAATATATATATAGTATATAATGTATATTGAATATATGAAGCCAAAGCACATACTCAAAACATCGAAAACAAATTGGTTTCTAAAATCTATTTCATCCAAATATGTGCAAACATCATGTCAATGACAAATTTATTCTAATGTATTTGGATTATCATTTCTGAGTTTAACTTGAATTATTTTTTTTTTATAATTGTAACGTATTTTCCTCTAAGTATAATTTTATATATAATAAAAAATTATTTTGAATTTGAATTTTTCTTATTATATAAAATGTCCTTCAGTTAGTAATCATATTGAGCTTCAACTAACATTACAATAATAAGATAAGCAATAACGTACATTTTCATCCGTTCATTTGGTAAATATAAATGAAAGTTAGTATGCAGTGCAATGTCAATTTATAATATGTATAATAAAATTATAAATAATTTTACTATGACGATAGGTAGTAATATATTAATATATATAATATATATATATATATAATATTAATATATATATATATATATATATATACTAATAATACATATCACTATATATATCTAATATATAATATATAATATATATATATATTATATATATAGATATTTAGACTACTTTAGTAGTATATATTCTTTCACCCTTTCATTTCTTACCATCCTCCGTAGTTGCATGCACCTGATCAACTGTCTTGCACAAACCTCCTCCATCGCCGTCGATCATCGTAACCTCTTTCCCCCTCCACCTCTCAAGGTCATCCCCCTCCTCCTCCAACGCCCTCTTCAACACATATTACTCCTACCCATCACCCGCGACCTCCCGCTCCTCTCCTTCCCTCCCGCTGTCACTCATCTCCTATTTCGCCACAACTATTGGCTCATCTCCTCACATATCACGAACCATCTCAACTTGCCCTCTCTTCCACAGTTCCAATATCGCTTTCACTCTCACAACACGCGTCACGTCGATCATTCCTCCTCCCATCCAACTTGTACCCCCAATATCAAATTAATTACTTATTCATTTCGCATGCCGTACTTGCTTTCAGCTTTTGCATTTAGCGGTCCAAGCCTCGTGTCCATACGTTTAATAATGGGCCTCATAATGCTGGATATATATATGCTGCACTATAATTCTACTCGTCATTTACGTGTATCCTTTGAGCAAAGGTAACAAGCGACCTGCATAACGTCCGCCTATTTAGAGATAACTCTAGCCTAGAATATTTAGTGGTTTATCGAGTACTTCCTGATAGCAGCTATCATTTCTACTCACTATAACACTGCCTAATATTGCGAAATTAATGCATCGCGGTGTCCTAAGGTGGTTTCATTAGGCTATGGTTCCCTTAGTCCATTCTATATTCAACTCCTACACGTTCATCCCTACTAGCAATCTAAACCTCGTGTTTTCCCCTTTGTTGATTTATCATTACACCGTCTTCTCAAAAATAGTACACTCTTGTCCTTACCACTATAAATCTTCTGCATGATGCCTCCCATTTGACTCCTCGAGATAATCGTCAATACGCACACGAGATACTGTACCGAGTTGAGTCACTTAAATGAGTTCCGCTCACATCCGCACACATCCATCTGTACATACCTTTAGTTCCACCTAATTAGTCCCACTAGTAACGATTCATGAACAAATCTGTGTGAAAGTACCACTTCACTGTTTTACTCACCAGTTTGAATTCTATAACAGGTACTTCATCTACTACTTTTATTTTGACCTCCGAGCAACAGCTCATCTTCACCATGATAAATGTTTTTAATATTAGTCTCTTGATTCGCTATTTAGATTCTTAGTAGTGTTCCCTCTTTAATACTCCTTTTTCTCACTGATCCTCCACAAAGAATCTTTCCTTTCAGGAACACTCGTGATTCGTATCGCCTTTTCTAAATCACTGAATCAAAGCGGCCAAAATCTAAGCATAATTATTCTCATTCTTCTTCGTCTTTGGTTTCCACAATACAATACCATTCAATGCTCCAAAATAGAATGCTAATCGATTACCTGTCGATCTTCCGTACGGAAAACCATGTGCCATTATAATCCACATTAGTTTCTATCTCATAGTTCCACCTCAAATTCTCTTCCATATTCTACTCGTACACCTTCAATATGTGGCATTCGGGCAAATTTCTCTGTAAAATTTTACAGTCCGGATTTTTATCACGTCTTCTGGCTTTTCATACTCCTACAAAAACCTGATTTTTATTCCAATCCTTCCGGTGTTTTTCCCTTGTTATCCAGACTTATCTTGACTTCCGTCATCACGAACACCCCCATCACCTTCAGCTCATCTAATATCTACCACCAGCAGCATACCTGCCTACAATCTTCCTATACCGTTTTTCATCTTTCTCACCGCTTGTTCCACCTCCTCAGGTACAATTGCCCATTTCACACCGCTCTTCCAACCCCACATGTCGCTTTTCTTTTTAATTTTCTCTTCTTTCATATGTTATTTGGGTCACTCGAATGGCTGTTCTTAATTAATCAAAAACTTAAATGTCTGTGTCAATGTTCATTTTATTTTTCTTTTACATAGGGTGTGGGCAGAGCCCTTCTAGTTTTTTGCAGTGCTAGATATTAGTTCTTTCTCGTCCTCACTGAAGGTTCTTCTCTCCAGATTCTTACCTCTACAATCCCTATTATATATTTCCTAGTACTCTCCCTTACTCTTCTTTTATCTTAAATTTCACCTTCTCTTCTGGCTTCTACATATCCTCCCTCTCCATCCAGACTTATTTTTAACATCTTCTAAATCATCATTCTTTTTCTCTTTTTCATCCACCATGGCTTTGTTCTTTTTTCCTTCACATGGGTTGCTTACAGTTTCACAATATCCTCAACACCTCCACAGGTCGTTCCCTCAATTGCTCTCCAGCTTCTCGTTCAATCTAGCATCCACACTATATTCCTCCTTTATTCTCATTCTCCCTCTTAAATCTTTTCTTACATTCTTGCTCTCGCACTTTTCACCATGAACTCTTCCTAACCTCCTTCATTTTATATATGGTTTAACAATCATCTTATTCTCAACTTACCACAACAGCCAAACGGTGACCGAGTCTCCGAGATCCGACGACTATACCTTTCACGTCTTTAAACAGTCCTTTTTATTTTAGCATAAGTCAATCATTGATTTCTTCTTATTCGTCCTAAACTTTCCAATTCCATCTTACCACTCCATTTTGAACATTATCACTATGTTGTAAAAGTGATTGCATCAATCGCTACAATATCATTATCTGACACAGAATCTATAACCTCCTCCCCTGCGGGGTTCCTTCCTCCAATACCAAAACCCGCTGTCACTCCCTCCACCCCGTCGATTCTGTTGTCCATGGCCGTTTAAGTCACCCAATATTACAATGTTTTCTTGATGTGACACTGTGGGCTGGGCGTTTGCAGTTTTAAATTATTTTCTGTTTTTACACGCCCACTAATAACGATGCACGATAACACTTGAATAAAACTCAGTATTAATTAGATTCTATTTGATTACGAGCAACGCCCAGTGATCATTCATTAACGCTGCTCCTAAACTCTTACTCCTCTGTCTATTCTGTGTCAGAATCACCTAAACACCATTTTACATTCTTGTTCTTTCTGTAGAGAAGCGCTGAAGAATCAACCATGCATATTCTCCTCACCCCACAGTCTTAGGTATAAACAATCTCCCGAACATCAATCTTACACGTACAAATCATCAGTATAGTTAGCACCTCTTCTCATCCTTTCCAAGTATCAACCCACATTTAAAGTAGCACTTCGGTTTCTCTTTAGTATTCAAATTCGTATCCAAAACGCCGCGTCTTTGATCAAAAGGTTCCAAAGGGTGCGAGCATGACATTGAGCTTTCATAGCAAAACTGCGGTGGTTCTTGCTAGGCCTCATATCCCAACCCACTTGAACCTGCCAATTAGTACCAGTCCAGTGTCATCCCGAAGCAATACAGAGTTTGCTCCCTTCACCGACTTTAAACTACTGTTGGAGAGTTAAACACGTACTCGGATACACAGTCTCTGTTCGTTAAGACGCAACTACAGAACCGCAAGGATATTATAATATATTATTATTATTATATATATATATATATATATAATATAATCTAGATATTAATACAAATAATATAAATAATATATTTATAACTATA
>JABUQX010070246.1:0-7500 GCA_015478945.1 Trachelipus rathkii | reverse complement strand
CACACACGCAAGTCTCTGTCTCACGTGAGCTCCAGGCTCCTTCTCTAGTCTATGCTCTGCTTTATAAACGACCCAGTTAACAGACACATGTCGCGAGAGTACTTAGGTCTCAGCTCTCGTTCTCTCTCTTACTTATGAGTACTAGTGTCTGGTGTAGTAACAGCAAAGTAATGTGTTTGTTTGTTATAGCCTCTAATGAATAATAAATACAGAATCAAACATTTTTAGTAACTATCACACTGTGTATTCGTATTATTCACTATTAAATTAATAATATAATAGATATAGAGAATAATATATTTAAATTCAGGTTTATGAATTTATATAATGATCTATAATAATTTAATAATAATATATAATATAAAAATATAAATATATATAAGAATAATTAATATAATAAATAAATAATATAAATTAAGAATAAATAATAATAATAATAATATATAATTAATATAAATTATAATAATAAATAATAATAATAATAATAATAATATAATAAATATATAAAATATTAATAATAATAATAATAATAATAATAAAATTAATAATAAATAAAATAATATAAATAATATAATTAATAATAAATATAATAAAATAAATATATAATTAATATAATAATAATAAATTAATAATTAATAATAATTAATATAATAATAATATATTCAAATATAATAATAAAATAGATATATATTATAATTATATAAATAATAATAATATAATATAATAAATATATATAATTAATATATATAAAATTGATAAATATCTAATAAATAATAATTAAATAATAAATAAATAATAATATAATATAATAAAAAATAATAATAATATAATATAAATATAATTAAATATAAAAATATAATTAATAAAAGTTAGATATAGTATTAGTGAGAATATATCCACTCCAATAATACTGTGACCTATGTATATTCTACACTGAGAATTATTATATATATTATTATTAAGTAGAGTATTAAGAAGATAATAGGAGATAAATCCTAATAAAGATTAAATAAATAATAAATATTAACGCCACATTGATCTGATAGAACATATGACAGTCAGCGGATATTAGATACAATATATTTCCACTACTATACAGAGTACGCCTGAATTATTAAAGTGTTACATAAACAGAGTTAAAGGTTTTTTACTTTATTAGTGTATGACGAATATGATGATAATTCTATAAGTAAATAAATTAATGATACTCACCTAGTTACTGAAGATAAATATGCCTAATAGTCGAAATTCACTATTAATAAATTAGAGAGGAGCTGGCTTAAATTAAACGTTTAAAATGTTAAAGCTTACATATATATATATTATATATATATTATATATAATATATATATATATAGTATATATATATTATAATTATATATAATATATATATATATATATATTATTATTAATATATATAATATATAATTATATAATATATTTATATTATATATATTTATTATATCTATAATTATATATCATATATATATATATTATATATATTATATATATATAATTTTAATATATATATATATAATATATAATATATATTATTATATTAATAATTTAATATATATATTATATATATATATAATATAATATATATATATATATATATAATTATATCTTATATATATAATTATTAATATCTATATTATATATATATATATATATATATATATTTATTATTATTAATATATATTATATATATAATATATATATAATATATATATATATATAATATATATATTATTATATATTATATATCTATATATATATAATATATTAATATAATATAATATATATATATATATCTAGTGGCTCAGCTCTTGATGTAATCCACGTAAAAAACATAATTGCGAGGAGGCGGACTCGCTGAACTCTCAGAGTATATAAACTATGGAGAGGTAGAGTATCACTTCAATATAAATTAATATATTAATATATATATATATATATTAATATTATATATATATATATATAATATATATATATATAATATATATATAATATTAATATATATAATATATTAAAATTTATATATAATTAATATATATATAATTATATTTAAATTAGTATATATTATATTAATATAATATATATATATTAATATTAATATCAAGAGGCGATACTCCTTACACAATACTCGTGCTATATATTCAGTGAGGACGCTCTGAGCACGGACTAGCTACTCTAGTAGTCTTATTTATGACCAGAGTTAATTCTGAGTGAACTTGTATGTTATTATTACTCAAAGTATAGAGAGAGCTTGTATATGTATTCATATCACATATAATCTTCTTTAGCATATTTGTTTATGTGAAATAAAATTCTCAATTGTCATATTTTGAGATAGAAACATTAATCGATCATTTCTAGATAAGAGAATGATATACAGTTATTACTAGGTAATTTATTATTAAAGACAAAAAGTATGTATGGGCATTATCGCAACGACAAATTGATGGATACAGATAAAATGTGTAAGTTTAATCCATCTATTGAGAGCAACTGTACGTGCTGCACGAGTTACTCTCTCACTTTATATACTCACAATTGAAAGACAATTTCAATTGGGACAGAGCGTCTCGAGATACCTCTCCCAACAAGTCAAGAAGAAGCAATTCGAAGTACGGGATAAATATATACACATATTTACTCATTATACGCTCAAGTGGATTATATTTTTTTTTTACTCTAAGTGTTTTTTTTCCCTGTCTAAGATTCTAATAAAACACATCGTTAATTTAAGAAAAAAAATTAAAACTAAACATTTACTTGTTCTTAATGCACATCTCGGATAAAATGAATTTCATATTTTTAAATTCTAATATCTGAATTTGAAAGGAAAACTAAGATATCCATAAAACCAATTATATGCTAAAAGAGAACTGTAGGAATGGATAAAAAAATATTTTATAAAATAATTATTTTTTAACTATATATTAAATAAATAAATAAATAAATGATTTAATGAACCAGGTAGCTGATATAAAGTTGCTTTCTCTTTTTTTAAGCTTGAGTTTTGATAACATAATTTAGGCACCTTGCCTTCGTAGATAGTCCTTTAAAGAAAGAAAACTTTGGCCATCCAAGGCCCCGTGTCCCTGCATTTTTCGTAGCGAATGTTTATGATTTCCTGTTGTATAAAGGTTGTAACATTTTTTTAAAGATTTAATTGATTTAATTAATTTAATGTATGAACTAAGAAATAGGGTAAAAATATGTATATCGTGTTCTATTATATATTCGAAATTAAAGGTTTATTTTTGTCCTCCTTCTCCATTTGAAAATTGCTAAGTTTACACAGAAAAAGTTATTATTAAAAGATTCAAAATTACAACTAAAATTATTAACAAAAATATAGTAAATTTAGTATCTCTCTCTCTCTCTCTCTCTCTCTCTCTATATTCTATATATTATATATATATAATATATATATACTATATATATTTATATATATATATATATATATATATATATATTATATATATATATATATATATATATATATATATAATAATATATATATATAGATAATATATATATATATACTATATATAATATATATTATATATATTATATATTAATAATTTTTTTTTAATTTAATTTTTTAAAAAAATTGGATTTCTGGCCAAATTTCGAGAAGGGAGGCTTGTGAAAAATCCTCAAATAGACAAATAAGAATAAGGTTTTCTTTTAACGTTGCATGACACCAGTGGTTTTGAAAGCATTATATTATGCTCTCTTGGAGGCACATCAAAATTCCTCCATGTCAATGATCCTTATAAAAAATAATGTTTCGCAAGAGAATAAATGATCTTAATGTAAAATTAGCGTTCTTGTATAACATTTTAAACATTATTTTAATAGTAATAATAGTAATTTGAATAATTTTATTACATTAGTTGCTTTTTTATTTTTTTTTTTAGAGGAGGCCCGGCCTCTTGTGCTTCCCCTAAAAATGAATGATTTATAGTATATATATATATTATATATATATATAATAATCATATATATATTATATTATATATATATATATATATATATAGATAATATATATATATATTTAAATGTTATCCACATATATATCAGTATATATTAAAAACAAAAAAATAACACTGTGTTTATACATTGTATATATATAATTATATATATATATAATATATTATATATATATATATATATATATATATAATAATTATATATATAGCTATATATATAATATATATATATATATATATATATATATATATATAGGCACTACTCCTTTAAAAGGATGTTACATAAAAAAAACATGATATCGAAAAATCGAAGAACACAGCGTTTAACCCTGCATTGTCCCGTGTTAGCTAAAAACTCCAATGGAAGGAGCGCAAGAGTTGCAACGGGGGGAAGCTGCGTTTTTTTCATGCTCCACAAAATAATTTTTTATTTTTTTTATTTTTTAAGGGGGCTCGAGTCGACGTGGGACAGAGTGGGGCCCCGTCGTCCTCCGCTGAGGCCGAGAGACCCTGACTCTTTCCATCTTTGCGATTTAATCTTGGGTATTCCTTTTAGTTAAAAATAAAAAATTGTTTTTAGGCAACTCTGATGCTCTATTGCCTTGAAATAATCGAAAAAATCCATTAATCGTTCGTTCGATATATATCGGTTAACATCCTTTTAAAGACTAGTTCCTATATATATATATATTATATATAGTATAAAAAATTATTAAAATTTAAATTAAAAAATTATATATATATATATATATATATATACTTATATATATAATAATTAAAATATATATATATATATATTTATAATATATATTATATATATATATATATATAATATATATATATATATATATATATATATATATACTATATTATATATATATATATATATATATTAATAATATCTATATATATATATATATCTATATATATATATATATATATATATATATATATAGTATATATATATAGGCTACTCCTTTAAAGGATGGTATCAATAAAATAAAAAACATGATTCGACAAAATCCGCCGAACACCGAGTTTAAAACCCCTGCTTGTCCCGGTGTTAGCTAAACTGCCAATGGACAGGAGCGCAAGAGTTTGCCAAAAAGCTGCCTTTTTCATGCTCCAGAAATTATTATTTTTTTTTTTTTTAAGGGGCTCGAGCCGACTTTGGGACAGAGGCCGAGAGACTTTGGGACAGAGGCCGAGAGACCCTGACTCTTTCCCATCCTTTGGCGATTTACCCTTGGTATTCCTTTAGTTAAAAAAAAAAAACAACCTGTTTTTTTCGCTCTATTGCCCTGAAATAATCGAAAAAAAAAAATCCATTTACAAGATCGTTCGTTCGAATATTTTATCGTTAATATCCTTTTAAAGTAGGACTAGTTTCCTATATATATATATTATAGTATATAATATTTATATATATATATATATATAATATAATATATATATAATATATATATATATATATTATATTTATATTATATATTATTATATATATATATATATATATATATATATATATATATATATTATATATAATATATATATATATATATATATATATATATATATATATATATATATATATATATAATCTTATATATATATATATATAATATATATATATATATATATAATATATATATATATATATTATAATATATATATATATATATATATATATATATTATATATAATATTATTATTTATATATATATATATATATATATATATATACTATATATTGTCTTATGTAAGATGACATGCCCAGTGTTTTGGACTCGTACAAAAGTGTCATTTCTAGCAACTTTACATTTTTCAGTTTCACAATTTTTGTTTTCAGGTGAGATAAAATTTATTTAATTAAGTTGAAGTTAGTTGAGGTTAAGTTAGGTTTAAGTTAGCAGTAAAAGTACACCATATTTTAGAAATTTCATTTGGCACCACTCCTTTAATAAGGAAGTTAACATAAAGACATGGATATCGAAAGATTCGCCGAACCGCTACTCGTCGCACCCCTGTAGTGTCACGTGTTAGCTATAACTCCAAATAGAGGAGAGCTAGAGTTACCGACAATTGCCGTTTGATGGGCGTCGTGCAATATTTTTAATTTTTTGTTAATTTTTTTATAAAAAATTTTTTAAGGGGCTCGAAGCCGGGACGGTGGGTACATCAAGGGGGGACGAATAATAATATATCAATAATACATAATATAATATAATAATAATAATAATAATATAATATAATATAATATAATATATAATAATAAATAAGATATAGTATAATAATAATTAATATAATTATAATAATAATAAGAATCATAATAATAATATAATAATAATGATAATAATAATAATATAATAATAATAATAATAATGACATATAATAATAATAATAAAATAATAAATATATCAATAATATAATAATAATAATTAAAAATAATTTATTCTTAAGTTCGTTTAAGTTATATATATATTTATATATATATATACTATTAATATATTATATATATATATATATATATATATATATATATAATTATATAATATATATATATATCATATATATATATATTATATTATATATAGTATATCATTATATATATATATAATATATTATATATATATTAATATATGTTATATATATATATATGATATAAATATGTATATATTATATATGATATATATATATATATATATATATTTATAGAATTATATATACTATATATTATAGTAGTATATAGTAATTAGTATGTATATATATATATATATAATTATGTAGTATATATATATAATATATATTATATATATTATATCTATATATAATATATATATTATATGTATGATATATATTAAATAATATAATATGATATATAGTATAATATATATATATATCACTATATTATATGACCGTTTGTGTTAATATAAATTGGTTATTTTTTGTACTTTCTTATTAAGTTTTTTATGGGCAATAGATTTGTCCCACCACTGTGGGCACCTCTAGGCTCTACTGGCGCCCTCCCGTACCCGTTGAGTGGGGTAGGAAAGTTAGTAAAAATAATGCTTCACACCCCAGTCTGTCTATAATAAAAAATGAAAGAAAAAGAACATCTGGTAGTTTAAATATGCAATTTTGAACGCCTCACAACTTTGTCAGGGCTCATTTCTTCAAACTGGTTTTTAAGATTTTTTTTTTCCTTTTACAGATTCTGCATAACATGTTAATACAGTAGTTTTCATGGGAATCGGTTGATATAGCTATAAATTGACTCCATATATAAATGGCCATATACAATGCTATAATACCCGGAGTTTTTGCAGGCCAATTGTTTCATATTTAGAGAAAATAATTTATAAGCAACACTTTCCACTAAGTGTTTTTGAATTGAATTCAAGACCGTCTATTTCGTTAACAACTACTAAAAAAGAAATGAGGAAATAAAATAATCCTGATTCCTATAACAGCAACGGGCTCTCCTCTTTTCTCTCTC